>PITA01006213.1:0-102320 GCA_004023965.1 Spilogale gracilis
TTTTTTTTTTAACGATTTTATTTATTTGACAGACCACAAGTAGGCAGAGAGGCAGGCAGAGAGAGAGGAGGAAGCAGGCTCGCTGCTGAGCAGAGAGCCCGACGCAGGCCTCGATCCCAGGACCCTGAGATCATGACCTGAGCTGAAGGCAGAGGCTTTAAGCCACTGAGCCACCTAGGCACCCAAAATATTTATAATCTTAATGAATATTTTAAAATGTGCTCAGGATCTGTTTTAATCAGATGATTATGGTGAGACACACAGACATGGAAATGAATGTCATGAAGAAGGAAGTTATTATACTGATAAATACATAGAAACAGGAGACATGACAGGCCATGCAGGGAAGGAAGCATCAGGGTTAGTCAGGAAGCAGAGAGAGTTGGGGGAAGAATGTGAGCAAGAGAGGTTATTGTGGTGTCTGTGGAAAGGAACAGTTAAGGCAGGGTCAGCAGGTTTAGGTTTGGTAGTATGAATATTCTCTGTGGACTGGAGTGTGAGACTGTCCTGAGTTGTCTAGTACCTCGTCCTGAGGTAATTAGGACAGGGGATTATTGGCCATGAGTATAAGAGCCAAAGATTGGATTGAGGAACCATCTCTGAATTGATTAGATCATTTATGAAAGGTAAATTTTCAGATGAATAGTTTATTCTAAGAATTGGCTAACCCTGGGAGGGCCAGTTTTCCTAGGATTGGTAAGACCCCAGATATGAAAATACCAGAATAGAAGAACATACTTAATCCAATGGAGAAAATTATAAAATATTATTGAAAGTCTTAAGAAAAGACCTAACTAATGAAGTATATATCAGTGTTTGCTTTGGCAGCACATATACTAAAATAAAGTATACACTATTTTTTCTGGAAGGGAACCTAATCTAAAAGTATCAGTTTTTCCCAAAATAACTGATACATTCAATACAATTCCAATCAGTATCCCAAAAGATTTTTGGTAAAACATGTTGAACTGACCCTAAATATCATACATTAAGAACCAAGGTCTAAAATAAGGGAGGCAGTTTTGAAGCTGTATACCAAAGTGGAGAACACACCTGTAGATACCAGGACTTCTGAAGATATATGAATTAAGTTAATGTGATGTTGGTACAGGAATAAACCAAAAAAAATTGATTGTATAGAACAGACCCTCTTTAGCAAACAAACACACAGGGGAAACTTGATATGTAACAGGTGGTATTACAAATCAGGGGAAAGAATGGAAGAACCAGTAAGTTTAAGTATTGGACAGACTGACATCATGTGTTTCATATGTTGTAGTGGAAAGAGTACAATGTCACTTACGTAGTTTGCTCCCAAGAATGAATAGCCTGAATCTGCTCATGAGCAAAGAGGCAGGGCTAAGCACGTGTTCAGCAGCATGCATTCATTGATTTACTGGATTTCTTACTTGGTATACATCAACTGTCTAGAGGACAGAAGAAAACCCCCATTTGATGTGTTTCCCTCATGGTGAAGCACAAAGGCTTAAGAAATAGTGGGTAGTTGAGAAAAGAGAGGGAAGCAGGATGAGAAAAACATGTAGTGATAATCTACTTCCAGAGAGCTTGAGTGGCGGCTGCACATCTATGTCAGCTTTAGTCAGAGGTTGTTTAATTTTATACTTGATTACATTAGGAAATAAAAGAAGATAGAATCATTGAATCCGGGGGTTCACAGTAAACACAGAGTTGACTATCAGTTTCTGGCTGTTGAAGATCTCCTCTGTGTGACTTCAATGGCAAGGTCAGAATAGACCTTTGAGTAATGCGTTTGTGTGTGTGTGTGTGTGTGTGTGTGTGTGTGTGTATACATACTCATATATATATATGTGAAATGTTTTTTCTACTTATTAAACAGAGAATGCTCATATTTCCCTATATAAGAAAAAAATTACTTGCATAGCATGATTCTAAAAGCACATATGTTTTGTGCGCCTTATTTGACATTTAATTTTGTATTAGTAGTTTGTGTAGCCTGATGGTTGAGAGCAAGGGCCCACCTGCTTAGATTCATACATTGTGTTCACTACTTAGTATGTGTGAGGGCATGCCTTGAGCATACTGTTTAATCTTTTTAGGTGCTAGATACAGATAATATAAGGATAATGTCTAGTTGACAGAGTTATGACCATTTGATTAGGTATATAAAGCAGCTAAAGCTCTCTGTGGTACATAATATATGTTCAATAAATTTAAGCTATCATAAAAAAATGTCACTGTCATGAAAGACTTAAAAAAAAGTTGAGATATTCTAGATTAAAGAAACCAAAGATATAAGATAACTAAAAGCAGTATGTGATCCTGGATCAGAAGGAAAAAAGAAGATCTATAAAGAACATTATTAGAATAACTGATAAAATATACATATGAAGTATATGTTAGATAATAGTATGTAACGATTTTAGATTTCTTGAATTTGATAGTTGTGGTTATATGAGGCATTGTGTGTGTGTGTGTGTTTTTTAAAGATTTTATTTATTTATTTGACAGACAGAAATACAGCTAGAGAGGGAACACAAGCAGGGGGAGTGAGAGAGGGAGAAGCAGGCTTCCTGCTGAGCAGGGAGCCTGATGTGGGGCTCGATCCCAGATCTCTGGGACTATGACCTGAGCCAAAGGCAGTCCCTTAACAATTGAGCCACCCAGGTACCCCCATTGTGTGTTTTATTAGGATATATGTTAAAATATCTAAGGGTGACGGTTCCTAATTTCTCTAGAATGTAGTTCAGTATAAAAATATCTCAGGTGAGAGACACAAGCAATTTTGGAAAAATAGCAAAAATTGGTAAATCTGCATTAAGGGGTACCTATTTGAAAGTTAAAAAACAAAAAGTTCAAAAAGTATTGCTGGGAAAATTCATTATTGATTTTTAATAATTAAATTGGATCCCTTGTAGGAGTGCTGACAGTACTGACTCTATTTTTGGCCCTCCATCTTGTTCATGTTTGCTGGATTACTTCTCTTGGGGTTACATGTTGTGTGTTCTTTGAGATTAATATACATACCCTAGAAATGCCCATCAAGATAGGAATGGGGAAGGCTTGCTTTGGCATCCCAAGAATCTGTTAGAAATAACATAGTCTTACCTAAAGCGTGGAGCACTGGGTGTGGGGAATGGGGAATGAATCTTGAAACACTGGGAAAAAAAAATTTAGTAACAATAAAAAAATAACATAGTCTTTCCCCCTTCCAATGCATAGGTAGGCCACAAAATCTAATTAAAGGTTAGCTGCCAGTTAGGTGCATGCACCCCCTGATCTCACTACAGTGTCCCCCTCTCATCCCTGCCACATGTCCCCTTGCTTTATAAAATCTTTAGGTTAAGGTCTGGATTTTACACAGAGGAGGTTTAAATAATAGAAACATTTTTAGGTGTGGGTTTGGTATTGACTACATTTAAGCCCGCTAGTCTCAGTTCAATGTGAAAAGAATGAGGAAAGGTCAGGGTTAACCAAGGCATTGCTTTGTAGTGATTGGATTTTGTTGTTCAGATTTTTATATCTTTTAGATATACCTTGTGAAATACCTTTTTGAAAATTTACTTGCCCTCTGCAAAGGTCACAGGATTGATTCTGTAATAACTGATCTTTGAAAATTTATACAGCCTAGGCCACTTCCCTTAATCTTTTCCAGATAAAGAAAAAAATTGCCAATGCAAAGAATGTATGTATGTTTCAAAGTTTGTTTTATATTTTATTTTTCATATTGATAATAGGAAATTTTTGTAGTCTCTATTCTTCATTTTGCAGTTTAAGCCTACTATTCTTTTTTAGTACTGCTCATTTCTAATTTTTCCTTATAATAAAATATAGGTTACTTTGGAGTTTCACTAGTCAAATGCAGAGCATTCTTTGCTTTTATTAATCATCCCTTTCTAAATTTTAGAGCTGAACGACAAAGGAATGAAGCACTATATAATGCTGAAGAATTAAGTAAAGCTTTCCAACATTATAAAGAAAAAGTGGCAGAAAAACTGGAAAAGGTATGAAGCAGATGTGCCATTTCAGTGTTTTGTGTTACTGTCTATATTCTAAACATAAAAATAGACAAATAGAATGTTTGTTTAGAGTTAAGGCAGGGAATAGTTTTTATGATCTCATAATAAAATTGTTGGAATAAAGAATTTATAAATACTGGTTAAGGCTGGTGTTCATAATCTTATAATGAGCAAAGAACGTTTTTTATCCATAGTGGGAAAAGAATTTAAACAAGGGAAAGAACAGTATATACAGAAAGGAAAAAAAAATGCAGAGAAAGAAGAGATGATTGAACAGAGGTTGGAGCCATAGATGTAGAAACAGAAACTTTGTTCCCATCACCTTGATGAAAATGAAGGCAGAGTAGATTGTATAGCTTCAGTTGGTCTTCCTGGACCTACCACCCTGGGAGGGTCTTACTTCTGCTTCTCAGAGGGAAGATTCTTTGAACAGATTCTGCATAGTAGTATAGCAACTTTATTTCATTCGTTTAATATTTTCAAGTAATACCACATGGATTATAAAACCTGTTTAGAGGAAGGCCACATGCTGGATATTCAAATGTTGAACTCAGAAGAGAGCTCTGATCAATAGATACTAATGTGAGAGACTTTCGTCTTGATTTAATAACTAAAACAGAGGAAGCTAATGATTTTGCTCAAAGAAAGGTAGAAGAGTAGAAGAAATATTAAAAATTTAATAAGAGGGGTGCTTGAGTGGCTCATTTGGTTAAGCGTCTGCCTTTAGCTCAGTTCATGATCCCAGAGTCTTGGGATCGAGCCCCACAACAGGATCCTTGCCCAGTGGGGAGCCTGCTTCTCCTTCTGCCTCTGGCTTCCTCTCTGCCTACTTGTGCTTGCGCTCTCTCTCTCTCCTAAATAAATAAAATCTTAAAAAAAATTTTAATAGGAGAGGCAGCTGGGTGGCTCAGTTAAGTGTCTGCGTTCAGACAGGGTCCTGGGATCAAGTCCTGCATCGGGCTCCCTGCTCTGCTTTTCCCTCTGCCCTTCACCCACTCTTGTGTTCTCTGTTACTCTCTTTCTCTCAAATGAATAAATAAATCTTTAAAAAAAATTTTTAAATAAAAATTTAGTAACAGACAAATACCTTATGATTTCACTTACATGTGGAATCTAAAAAAACAAAAAAAGAAATATCAGACCTATGATTCACAGAGAACGAAGGAGCAGGTTGAGGGTGTGAGAAGGCAAAATGGCAGTAGCCGTAGGAGGATAGGCTTCTAGTTAGAGAATGAATAAGTCACAGGGATGGAAGGTACAGCATAGGGAATATAGTCAATGGTATTATAATAGTGTTGTATGGTGTCTGATGGGAGCTATACTTGTGGTGAGCATAGCATAATATGTAGAGATGCTGAATCACTGTGTTGTACACCTGAGACTAATGTAATATTGTGTGTCAACTATATTTCAATGAAAAAAAGTTTAAAAATCAGGATCCTATTAGGGTCTGAAGTGTAATTCAGATCACTGTTTTGAAAGCCTTGGAGAAGATCCTTGTGGAAATTAAATAGCACAGAAGGGATTTTTAATAAGGTAATCTCATTAAAGGATTATAGGAGAAGGTAGAATACACAGTAAGGGGAATCTCCTCAGGGAGAGAGAGGACTTTATACAGGAAAGAGAGGAAAATGTAAGATGGTTTTTTGCACACTTTTCAGGATTATCAGTTTCAAACTGTGCTCAGCAGAGCCCTATAATTAGGTAAATGTAACAGAGAAAGGGGGCAGATCTACTGAGCCCTCTTCTCGCACCACTCCAACCTGGACGCTTGACTTTTTTTTTTTTTTTTAAGATTTTATTTATTTCTTAGAAAGAGAGAACGAGCAGTGGGGAGGGGCAAAGGGAGAAGCAGATTCTCTGCTGAGCAGGCAGCTGGACATGGGGCTGGATCCCAGGATCCTGGGATCATAACCTGAACCGAAGGCAGACGTTTAACCAAGGCCACCCAGACGCCCCCCCTGGGTGCTTGCCTTTTATCTGTTTTAGATTTGGACTGTGATTTCAGTGGGAGTATTCAGTGGCTTAAATTTCAAAAATTATTTTTCTAGCACATTTGCAGTATAGTTGGTTAGCCTTTACTAACTTGATGCAGATATGAGTTGCTTGTCGTGCCCCTGTGAGGTCAGAACACTTGCTTTCAGATGGTAGTACCATTGCCCGTCTGTCTCAGGCCTCAACCATTTCTGGACAGATGGTCGAGTCCCCCTCCCTGTCCTTTGTTACTGCTCAGGAAGATTACTTTGCTCCTTTCACTACAAGACTGGAGACTTAAACATGTAGGATGTTACTACTCTCATGTTTCTTTCTGAAATCATTACTTTTTAGTTTGAAACACTAAATTTATGACCACAATAGTCTGTCCACTTAAAACAAATTATCGTTTTAGGTTCAAGTTGAAGAAGAAATATTAGAGAAAAATCTAATTAGCTGTGAAAAAGAAAATAAAAGGCTACAGGAAAAGTGTGGTCTATATAAAAGTGACCTTGAAATTCTGAAAGAGAAATTAAGGTATAGTATCCTATTGTGGAAAAAGAATTTTTGTGTGGAAATGGAGAAAGAACTGAAACATTTTAAGATAGAATATTTTGTATATTGTAATTATGGCCTTAAATTACATAGAAAGATAGGTTTCATGACTGAAATTGTTTTCTAGGTATAATGTTAGGATTTTTAACCAATAAAATATGGTGATTTAAGACACTTGTAAATACAAAGTGGTATGACCAACATATTTGCTTTGCATATATTTAGAGAAAATGAACACACACATAATGTCCTTACAGTGTGACATTAGCTTATTAGTAAAATATGTGTGCTTCAGATCTTGATGAATCACCTAGTCTACCTTCTTGTTTCAGAGACATTAAAAATGACATTAAAAATGTGAAAAAGGAAACTGAATGCATTGTGATATATATCAGTATTTCATTTTTCGCTGTTGAATATTATTCTCTATGGATGTACCACATTTTTTATCCATTTATCCATTCACCAACAGTTCTAAAGATTAGATTGTTCCAATGTTTGACACATTTTTATAGGGGTGTGTGTGTGTGTGTGTGTTTGAAATAATACTGCTTAGTATTCAGTTAATGGTTGTGGCTAATAGTTCATGTTTTTTCCTTATATAGTCTAAAACTTTCTTGATGTTACAGTATGTTGAATTAGGATTTTGGAGTTAGGTCTCCTGTCTTACACTTTTCAAATGGGAACAGAAATGCTTTGAAGATAATGGAGTTATCCTGCCCTCCTACTTACTGTGAGATACTCCCAAAGTTTCATAACCTTTTTATAATTTGGTTTTCTTATAAACAGAGAATAATAGTGCTGCCCATGTAAAGTTGTGAGTGCCTGGTGTGCAGAAAGTAGGCATTCAGTAAATGTGAGCAGCTGTTACTGTTCTAGAATTAAAGCTTTAAAACATTTTAAAAGTGAGATTAACTAAATATGACTACTGAAAATAGGTGTGTATTTTATTTTCATTTTTATGCTTTTTTTCTTCATAGGCAGTTAAAAGAAGAAAATAACAGTGGAAAAGAAAAATTAAGGATCATGGCAGTGAAAAATTCAGAAGTTATGGCACAACTAACTGAATCTAGACAAAATATTCTGAAGCTAGAGAGTGAATTAGAGGACAAAGAAGAAGTACTTAGAGAAAAATTTTCTCTAATGAATGAAAACCGAGAATTAAAGGTCCGTGTTGTAGCACAGAATGAGCGACTGGATTTGTGTCAACAAGAAATAGAAAGTTCAAGGGTGGAACTGAGAAGTTTGGAAAAAGTTATGTCCCAGTTGCCAGTAAGTATGAGTGAGAAAGAAAATTTTACTGAAGTACTTTATGAGAGGTCATCATCTTGTTTTCGCTTTATCTATGTATGTATGTATTTATTTTTATATATCTGTACTTTCAATCATGAATTTCTTTTCTATCTACTCCCTTTTCTTTTTCTGCACTTAAACTTTCTACTCTTCTATCCTTTCTTAGTCTCTGAAGTGCCATGTGTAAGAACGACACGGGATTTTTTTTTTTTTTGGCAGAGAGGGGTAGAGAGAGAACACAAGTAGGCAGAGAAGCAGGTGGAGGGAGAGGGAGAAGCAGGCTCTTCACTGAGCAGGGAACCTGACATGGGACTCCATCCCAGGACTCCATGATCATGACATGAGTTGAAGGCAGCTACTTAACTGATTGAACCACCCAGGCTCCCTGACACAGGGTTTTTTAAAAATAGCTTCATTCAGGTAACATTGACATATCAGAGAATTCACTCATTTTAATTGCACTGTTCAGTTATTTTTAGTAAACTTACAAGTTTTGGAACAATACCATAATTTAGTTTTCAAACATTTTTATCATCCCCAAAAGACCTCTTGTGCCTATTTATAATTAGTCTCTGTACCCACCCTCACCCCTAGGGAACCACTAATCTACTTTCTGTCTCTAGAGATTTGTCTTTTCTGAGCATTTCATATAAATAAAATTATATAGTGTATGGTCTCTTACATTGTAAAAATTTGGGGGGATCATTCATTGTTACATATGTCAGTACTTCATTTCCTTTTGTTGTTGAATATTTGTCCATTTACCACATTTTATTTGCTCACCATTAGATGGACATTTGGATGCTTCCACTTTGGGACTATTAAGAACAGTGCTGCTGTGAATATTTGCATACAACTCTTTTTGTGAACATACTTTCATTTCTCCTGAAAAGATAGATACCTAGGAGTGGAATTTCTGGGTCATATGGTAAAGTTATGTTAATATTATTTTCCAGAGTAGCTGTACCATTTTAGGTTCTCACCAGGAATATATGATTGTTCCTGTTTTTCTGCATCCTAGCCAATATCTTTTATTATCTGTCTTTTAAATTATAGCCGTCTTAGTAGGTATAAAGTGTTATCACATTGTGGTTTTAATTTGCATTTTTCTAATGACTAATAATGCGCAACTTTTCATGTACTTATTTGAATGCACAGAACATTAAGGTGTTTTTATGATAGCTGACTACCATTTCTCTTTCAGTTGTATATATGACCAATATATATGGTCAGTAAGTGAGATTAGGAAGAAAGTAAGTATAACTGAATCAGAAATCCATTATTGATACATGTACAATAAAGGTGAGATCAGGAGAAATGTGTATATAAATGTGTCAAGGCTGGTTTCAAATATATTTGAATGGCTAGTAAAATCTTACCAATTTTCAACTGTCATGGAATTAACAAGCTGAAAGTGACCTTAGAAATCGTCTGATTCAACACCATCATTTTATTGATGAAGAAATGTAGCCAAAGAAGTAAGTAACTTTTACAACTAGCTGATAGCAGAATTAAAACTAGAATGTATGAATTTTGGTACCCAGCCCTCTGCTATATCTACTTTCCTAGGGTCCTGATTATTTCCTTACCTTTTTTTTTTAAAGATTTTATTTATTTATTTGACAGACAGAGAGATCACAGGCAGGCAGAGAAGAGGAGGAAGCAGGCTCCCTGCTGAGCGGGTAGCCTGATGTAGGCCTCGATCCCAGGACCCTGAGATCATGACCTGAGCTGAAGGCAGAGGCTTTAACCCACTGAGCCACCCAGGCGCCCTCCTTACGTTTTTGATGTACTGTTTACTTTTGAAATTTGACAGTAATTAGATGCAGATAGCATTCACTTTTTAAATTGTTAAAAAAGATCTTATTTATCTGGAAGAGAGAATAAGTGGGGATAGGAGCAGAGGGAAAAGGAGAAGCAGGCCTCCCAATGAGCAGGGAGCCTGATGCAGGTCTCCACCCCAGAACCCTGGGATCATGACCTGAGCCAAAGGCAGATGCTTAACCAACTGAGCCACCCAGGCACCCCGATAGCATTCATTTTATTTTTATTTTATTTTATTTTAAAGATTTTATTTTTTTATTTGACAGAAACACAGTTAGAGAGGGAACACAAACAGGGGGAGTGAGAGAGGGAGAAGCAGGCTTCCCGCTGAGCAGGGAGCTTGATGCGGGGTTCCATCCTGGGTCTCCAGGATCATGACCTGAGCCAAAGGCAGTCGTTTAACTGAGCCACCCAAGTGCCCTGGGGATAGCATTCATTTTAAAGTGATATTCTCATTTGACTCAATATCAAGAATTACTTTGTATGTGATTCTGAAGGTGTGGTAATATATGTTTGATCCTGTGTTTCATGCAATGCTAAGAGTAACATGGTTTAGAAATATGAATCTTTTTCATTTCTAGAGAGCTTGGTGTGGTTATAGTTTGAAGGTAGTCATTAAGTGCCGATCTTACCCTTTTTCACAACTAATTTTAAAAATTCTCTATTGTTCAAACATACAGAAAAGCACACACTATTTGCTATATCTGAGTAATATATTGTGATATCCACTTCAGACTTTTTTTAGAATAAAATTTTATAGATAAATAAAGCCTCCTTATATACTGTGCTAGATCCCAGTTCTTTCCATCTCTCCACAGAGGTAGGCACTATTCCAAAACTCACGTGTATCCTTCTTGTCTATATTTTAAGTGTTGCCACATACGAATGCTCTAGAAAAACATATATAATTAATATATTTTTGGAAAATACTACATGTGCCTCTGTTGTTTTTCACTTAGTGTTGTGTTATATGATGTCTCCAAATGATTTATATAATGCAGGTTTAACTCTTGTGCTTTTCCTGTTATCTTGATATTTCATGATGTATTTATACATTTATTCTGTTGATGGACCTTAGGTTATTTCTATTAATTCACACAATTTTTAAAAATTGGAGTTCTGAATAATAAAAGAATTGCATCATTGATGTTGTAAGTTTATATGTATTTGTTTTTAAATTTGCAGTTAAAAAGAGAAATGTTTGGTTTTAAATCACCTCTTTCTAAACACCAGATGAGTAGTTTGTCAAACAAGGAAGACAATTACATTGGGTGCTGTGAGGCAAATAAAATGGTGATTTCAGAATTGAGGTATGGTTTTCAGATACTGAAGTTGTAGTGAATACAGTGTTTTTTTTAATTGGTAATTAAGTTAATTTAATATTTGAGAAGATGGAAAAATGTACAGAAAATTTCTGCAAGTATTAGAACAAATATTTGTGTTTCCACAACTAAGAAGTCATTCTTCTTAAGATTCTGTGATACTTTTTTCAAATGTGTTTAAGTAAAAAGTAAACACATTATGGGATGTTCCTTCCCACTAGTCTCATTCTCTTCTTAAGTATCCGCCATCCTGAATTAGGTGTATATTTTTCAGTCCATTTTGTATATGTTTACATCCATGCATGGAAAATACACTATCTGCTTATATTGTCTGGAATTTTGCTTTTTCACTCAGCATTATTTTTCAAATTCATAAATGTTGAGGTAGGTAGAGTGACTAATCAATGGCGGGTTTAGTATGGTTAGTTTTAGTAGCTAGCTATATAGGAGTCTGTCCTCTAACTGTATCACTATTAATTGAAGCTACCTTGTTTCTAGTTTTCTTCCATTATGGACAGTGCTGCAAAGTACATACACTTACATCTTTCCTTTTACAATATGCCAGTTTCTCCAGGGTATATTTCTAAAAGCAAAATTGCTGGGTCATGGTGTGTGTACATTTTTAGTTTTACTAGGTACTATCAAGTTTTTAAAGTAGCTGAACCAGTTTAGATTTCAGTCTGTGGTACAGAAGAGTTTCCACATCCTTCCCGATAGTTAACAAATACATGAGTTTTAAAATTTTTGCTAACTTGAAGGGTAAAAATGAGATATGAGATATTTATATAGCATCTTTCTAATAATTTTTGGTATATTTTATTTTGTTCCAGGATTAAGCTTGCAATAAAGGAGGCAGAAATTCAAAAGCTTCAGGCAAACCTGGCTGCAAATCAGTTATCTAAAAGTCTTATTACTTGTAATGACAAACAAGAAAGTGGCAAATTAAATAGTTTAGAGACAGAACCGGTAAAACTAGGAGGTAGTCAATTAGGTGAGTGTATTAAATTGAATTTTTAAATTCTAAGTCTTTTATTTTTTTAAGATTTTATTTATTTCAGAGAGAGAGGGAGCAGAGGCATGAGTGGGGAGGGGCAGAGGGAGAAGCAGGCTTCCCATTAAGCAGGGAGTCCAGTACTCGGGGCTGGATCCCAGGACTCTGGGATCATTACCTGAGGCAGATGCTTAACCGACTGAACCACTCAGGCACCCCTTAATTCTAAGTCTTTTATGATAGTTTTTTAGAGAAATGGATTATCAAAAGTTTACTTTCTATTATCAATAATTTGTTAGTACTAGTTTGGGTTGGTAAGACATCAGAACTTTCAAAATTGTTGAACTTCTTGCGTTATGGGGTGCCTGCATAGCACAGTCAGTTAAAACGTCCAACTCTTGATTTTGGCTCAGGTCTGGTCTCAGGGTCATGAGATTGAGCCTCACATTGGGCTGTTTGGAAGTTGTCTTAACATTTCAATTTTTGGGAACAGTTTAAGAATGGATTTACTCTTCTTTAAATGTTTGATAGAATTCCCTTGGGAAGCCATCTGGTCTTGTACTTTGTTGGGAGATTTTTGATTACTGATTCAATTTCTTTGTTATCAGTCTGTTCAAGTTTTCTGTTTCTTCCTGTTTCAGTTTTGGTAGTTTATATGTTTCTAGGAATGCATCCATTTCCAGATTGTCTGACTGGGTGGCATATAATTTTTCATAATATTATTATATTTGTATTTCAGTGGTGTTGGTTGTGATCTCTCCTCATGCATGATTTTATCTATCTGAGCCCTTTCTCTCTTTTTTTTTTAAGATTTTTTTTTTTTTTTTTTTAGTTATTCATTTGAGAGATACAGACTAAGTGAGAGCATGAGCAGGGGTAGGGGTGGAGGGAGAGGGAGAAGCAGAGTTCCCGCTGTGCAGGGAGCCTGATGCAGGGCTCTTTCCTAGGACCCCCACATCATGATCTGAGCTGAAGGCAGATGCTTAACTGACGAAGCCACTGAGGTGACCCTCTCTTTTCATTTTGATGTATCTGACTCGGTGTTTATCAATTTTATTCTTCCAAAGACCCAGCTCCTGGTTTCATTGATCTGTTCTGGTTTCTTTTTGTGTTTGTTTCCATATGATTTATTTCTATTCTAATCTTTATTATTTCCCTTCCTCTCCTGGCTATAGGCTTCATTTGTTGTTCTTTTTCTAGCTCCTTTCCAATGGCTTTTCTCTCTCTCTCATTTTCTCCTTCCTTCCTCCCTCCCTCTCCCTTCCCTCCCTCCTTCCCTCCCTCCCTCCCTCCCTTCCTACCTTCCTTCCTTCCTTCCTTTTTAAGATTTATTTATTTGAGAGAGAGAGAACATGAGAGAGAAAGCACATGCAAGCAGAAGGGAGGGGCAGAGGGAGAGGGAGAAGCAGACTCCCTGCTGAGGGCGCCTGGGTGGCTCAGTGGGTTAAGCGACTGCCTTTGGCTCAGGTCATGATCCCGGAGACCCAGGTTCGAGCCCCACATCGGGCTTCCTGCTCAGTGGGAAGCCTGCTTCTCCCTCTCTCACTCCCCCTGCTTGTGTTCCCTCTCTGGCTGTGTTTCTCTCTGTCAAATAAATAAAATCTTAAAAAAAAAAAAAGAGTAAGTTAAACAAAGCTGGAGGCATCACACTTCCTTTTCAAACAATATTACAAAGCTGTAATATTCAGAACAGTATGGTATTGGCATTAAAAACAAACGTAGATCAATGGAACAGTGTAGAGAGCAGAAAACCTGTGTATATGGAGTCAATTAACTTACAACAGAGGAGATAACATACAATAGGATAAGGATAGCCTTTTCAATAAACAGTATCAGGAAAACTGAATAGCCATACGCAAAAGAATGAAAGTAGACTACTACCTTACAGACAAAAATCAACTCAAAATGGATTATAGAAGAATATAAAACCTGAAAGCATAAAACTTCCATAAGAAAATGTAAGAAAAAAGTCCTAGATATCAGTCTTGGTGATGATTTTCTTTTGGATTTGATACCAAAATCAAGAAAGTAAGAATAAGTGGGACTATATCAAACTAAAAAGCCTCTGTCCAGCAAAAGAAAAGACAAGCTATAAGGTGGGAGAAAGCACTTGTAATCATATCTGATAAGGCATTAATATCCAAAATACATAAAAATTTCTAGAACTCAATACAAAAAAACAATTCAATTTAAAAAATGGGGTGAGGTGGGGCACCTGGCCCAGTTGGTTGAGCATCTGACTCTTGACTTTGGCTCAGTTCATAATCTCAGGGTCATGAGATCGAGCCCCAAGTTGGGTTTGGCACTCAGTGTGAAGTCCACTTGTCCCTCCCCCTCTGCTTCCACCCCCAGTTCACTCTGTCTCTCAAATAAACTGAATATTTTTTAAAAATGAGCAGAGGATCTAAATAGACATTTTTCCACAGAAGACATCCACATGGTAAACAAACACATGAAAAGATGCTCAACAGCACTAATCATCAGGGAAATGCAAATCAAAACCACAGTGAGGTATCACCCCACATCTCTCAGGATGGCTATCATCAAAAAGACAAGAAATAAGCATTGGTGCGTGTGTGGAGAAAACGGAACCCTTGTGCCCTATTGGTGAGCATGTAAATTGGTATAGCTGCTTTGGAAAACAGTATAGAAGTTCCTCAAAAAATTAAAAATAGGACTACCATATGTTGTAGTAACTCCGGGATGAGTATTTACCCGACATCTGAAATCACTATTTTTTTATTATGTTTAGTTAGCCACCATATAATACATCTTTAGTTTTTTTTTTAAAGATTTTATTTATTTATTTGACAGAGAGAAACACAGCTAGAGAGGGAACACTTAACCAACCACCCAGGCGCCCCCATCTTTAGTTTTTGATGTACTGTTCAGTGATTCATTAGTTGCGTATAAGACAGAGTGCTCATCACAACACATGCGCCCCTTACTACCCATCATCCAGTTTCTTTATCTTGCCACCCCCTGAAATCATTATCTTGAAAAGATGTCTGCACTCCTATATGTACATTATATATATGTACATTATATATATATAATATATATACACATCCACACACAATGAAATATTCAGCCATAAAAAAGACACCCTGCCACTTCTGATAACATGGATGAATCTTGAGGACATAGGTTAAACAAGAAGTCAGAGAAAGACAAATACTGTATGATCTGGCTTATGTATGAAATGTATGAAATGTCAGAACAACAAAAGAAACTCATAAAGGACAAATTGGTGTTTGCCAGAGGCAGGAGTTAGGGGTGGGGAAAATGGGTAAATGTGGTCAAAAAGTATAAACTTTCAGTTATAATATAAACAAGTCCTGGGGATGTAATGTATAGAATGATGACTATAGTTAATAATACTGTATTATATGTGTAAAAATTTTTGAGAGAGAAGATCTTAAAAGCTCTCATCCTTCCCCAAAATTTGTAACTGTACATGATGATGGATGTTGAATAGACTTATTGTGGTAATCATTCAAAATATATACATATACCAAATCATTATGTCATATACCTGAAACTAAGACAATGTTGTATGTCAATTATATATCAATAACATATAACTGGAATAATTATATTCAGACAAATCAGAGTTTAGGCTGACAGAACTAGAAGGATAAATTAACAAACCTACATGTATATCTGAAGATTTCAGAACTACTTTCTCAGTAATTGATAGAACAAGTACACAGAAAATCATTAAGGAGAAAGAAGACTTAAGTTTAATATGATTGTCATTCACTCTACACAATAATCACTACAATACACAATTTTCTCAAATGTATCTAAAATATTCATCAAGTTACTAAGTCTCAAAACATTAAAAAAAACTGAAACCAGGTTCATTCATACAACCTAATGTTCACTACTAATAACAAAAAGATACCCAGAAAATTCTAAATATTTGGAAATAAACACCCACAAGAGACTATAGGATATTTTGAAGTAAATAAAATGAAAATGCAACATATAAAAATTAGTGTCAGCTATAGCACTGTGTGAAGATAAGTTTATACCTTAAAATACTTAGAAAAATGTTTAAAATCAATAATCTAAGCCATCACTGTAAGAAAAAATAAAGACGTAACTAAACTCAAAGAAAACTGAGAAGGAGTACAAGGAATCCCAAGGGAATGTTTTTCTGGTTTTGGGTTTTTTAAAATTAAAGTATAATTTTTAAAAATTAAAGTATTAACATAGTGTGTGTTAACTTCAGGTATACAATATAGTAATTCAACATTTCTATATATTACTCAGCAATCATCATAAGTGTATTCTTTTTTTTAATTTTTATTTTTTCCCATAATCTGATAAGTGTACTCTAATTTATCTATTTAACTCTTTCCCCCACCCTCTGGCAACCACCAGTTTGTTCTCTATATATGAGTGATTTTTTTTTTGTCTTTTTGTCTTTGTTCATTTATTTCTTAAATTCCACATATGAGTGAAATCATACATTATTTGTCTTTCGCTGACTTATTTCAGTTAGCATTATATCCTCTAGGTCCATTCACATTGCAGATGGCAAGATCTCACTGTTTTTTTTATATTTCATTTTATATATACATACCCACACCCCATCTTCTTTATCCACTTATTTATCAATGGACACTTGCATTGCTTCCATATCTTGGCTATTGTAAATAATAATGGAATAAATATAGGAGTACATATATTCTTTTGAATTAGTGTTTTCATTTTCTTTGGATATATACCCAGTAGTGGAATTACTAAATCATATAATACTTCTGTTTTTGATTTTTTAAGGAACTTCCATATCGTTTTCCAAGTGGCTACACCAGTTTGCATTCCCACCAACAGTGTTGTGTTTTTGTTTTTAGCTGTTCTGGCAGGTATGAGGTGATATCTTACTGAGGTTTTGATTTGCGTTTCCCTGATAATTAGTGATGTTGGACATGTTATCATGTGTCTTTTGGCTGTTTGTTTCTGATGGAAATCTTAGATGTCTCGGTTGTGGTGATAGTTAAAAAGGTATAAACATGAAAAACCAAACATTTGACCAAATGTATCAAACTTTATGTTTTAAATGGGTGCATTTTACTGTAAGTAAATTTTACTTCTGTCAAGTACATTTTCATTTATTTGTTTATTTATTTACTTATTGAAGACATTTATTTGAGAGAGAGAGCTTGGGAGGGGGCAAAGGGAGAGGGAAAGAAAAACTGTCATTTTGGTATTTGTTTGCTATTTATTCTAACGGCCTTTCTTCATCTTTCCTGTTTTCTTTTGGACCAATCATATTTTAGTATTCCATTTTTGTCTCCACTATTGATTAGCTAACTATACCTCTTTATTTTCTTAATGGTTGGCCTAGTGGTTAACATATGTATCTTTAACTTATCATGGTCTGTCTTCAAGTATGATTGACTGGTGGCAGAAAAAGTGACGACAGAGAGAATTAGATAGCTAAGTGATTAGAGAGAATAGGGATGAGTGATGAGATTATTAGCAGAGTGAATAGTAATTAGAGGTATTATATGTTATAAATTCTCTTACATCAAAGAGTATAAAGCTAATGATAGATAGTCTAGAATGTGTACTATTAGGCGTATGGAGAATTGATAGGAAATGGCTACTTAAGCAACCTTAGAAGGTAGTACGTCTCTACATATTTCCATACCTATGTATGTTCGTAGGCAGTCATATACATTATATACCTCATTAAGGCACTCCTGAAAGCTCAGTCACTTTTAGGTGGGAGTAGGTTTATATGTTTGTAGTAGAGAAAGGATGTGTTCAAACAACTATGTTTGCTAACCCTCAGTAGTTTCAAAAATCATCTCTGAATCCTCATAAGCTAGTTTATACTAGGAAGGATTCTGTCTTCAGCTTTTGAACTTGCATCTGTATACAATACATGAAAATATTCTTTTTTAAAAAAAGATTATTTGAAAGTGAGAGAGAACATGAGAGGGAGAGAGAGAGAGAGAGAGAGAGAAAACACAAGGGGGGAGGGGCAGAAGGGAAAGGGGAAAGCAGACTCCCCTGATGAGCAGGGAGCCTGGTCCAGGGCTCAATCCCAGGATCCTGAGATCATGACATGAGCAGAAGGCAGATGCATAATCAACTGAGCTACCAGGGTGTGTGTACATCAAAACATTCTTTTTTTTTTTTTTAAGATTTTATTTATTTATTTGGCAGAGAGAGATCACAAGTAGGTAGCGAGGCAGGCAGAGAGGAGGAAGCAGGCTCCCTGCTGAGCAGAGAGCCAGATGAGGGCCTCATCTCAGGACTTTGAGCTGAAGGCAGAGGCCTTAACCCACTGAGCCACCCAGGCGCCCTACATCAAAACATTCTTAACAATGTCAAGTTATCCAGAGAAATTTTATGGTCAATTTCAGTTTAAGAACAACTTTTTTTTAAACAGTAACTTTTTTTCAATGTTTTCTATCCAAAAAAATGGGAATTTTCATAGTGAGGGAAGGGCCCTTTCTGGTATGAGGGAATAGTCTAGAAACGTCAGTGACAGAACAATTTATTCCTACTTTGTTGTGTACTTAATTATATAAAGTACCTTACCATGTTCCTTCATTATATTTTTTTAATGTATGTCTTATTCTTCATTCCCTTTAGTATTCTTTAGATTAGAAATTAATTTTGTTTATCATTAAATCTTTCAACATTGAATAAGGTGTTATTCTTTAAGTTTTTTCTTTTTTTAAGATTTTATTTATTTGAAATAGAGCGAGAACAGGTGAGTGAGAGAGCATGAGGAGGGGCAGAGGCAGAGGGAGAAGCAGGCTATCCTTTGAGCAGGGAGCCCAACATGGGATTTGATCCCAAGACCCTAGGATCATGACCCAAGCTAAGGCAGATGCTTAACTGACTGAGCCACTCAGGTGCTCCTATTCTTTAAATTTTATATAGAACAATTTTCCTTTTGTGTTTGTTAGCAGAAAGAATAAAAGACCAAAATCAACATACTGTGAATAAGCAATATGAAAGAGAAAGGCAAAGACTTGCTTCTGGAATAGAAGAACTACGTGCTAAATTGTTGCAAATAGAAGCTGAGAATTCTGATTTGAAGGTTAACATGGCCCACAGAACTAGTCAGTTTCAGCTGATACAAGAGGAGCTGCTGGAGAAAGCTTCAAACTCTAGCAAACTGGAAAGTGAAGTAAGCTTGAATTAGCTGTTTATATGTACTAACTGGAGAAAAGAAAAAAAGGTACTGTAGAGTTGTGTAAAAGTTGTATGTGTAAGTCCAGATTTATAAATCAGTTATAAATTCTTTTAAAATTGTATTTGGAAACCTTTGGGTTTTAACCTATGTTAAAAGTAAGAAATAACTCTCTAGTGGCTAACAGGTCTCAAATATGATGGAACTTCTAATGCATTATAGTCTATTATTTCTTCCAAGTATAAACTAATATGGCTAATACACATTCACAAATCAAGAATTTGGATTATGTAATTGGAAGAAAAAGAGTGATAATAGAGAATTTTGAATGTTAGCTAACAGCAGAACCAGCTGGCAAGCCTGTTAAGCATGCAGATTTCTGGGTACTGTTCTAATGATGCTGATTCAGTAGGTATGGAGTCAAGCTCAGAAATCTGCATTTGGGAACAAGTACATATGATTCTGATGCAGATATGCTTGGATTACATTTTGAAAAGTGTGTAGTGTGTGTTTTGTGAGTATTTGATCTTCATTTCTATTGAGGATAGAATAAGGATGCCTTTTTAGGTAGTTATAGACCAGGACCACATGTGTATGTGTTATATTCACACCTTAAACCGAGGCTGATGCTGTCTGTAGGAGTACTTTTTGGGGAGGGTGGTAGGAGTGCTTTTAAAATGTCTGATTTCTCATTTTTAAATCTGTAGTTCACACTAAGGAAAAGCTTTCATTATGTAAGTAACGGAATGATTTAGTCAGTCTAAATCTGAATTATAGCCCTTCACTTCCTTAGCAAATTATCTAGTACTGAGATTAATAACTTTTTTTAAAAAAAGATTTTAATTATTTATCTGACAGAGAGAAACACAGTGAGAGAGGGAACACAAGCAGGGGAAGTGGGAGAGGGAGTAGGCTTCCTGCTGAGCAGCGAGCCTGATGTGGGGCTCGATCCCGGGTCTCTGGGATCATGACCTGAGCCAAAAGCAGATGCTTAATGACTGAGCCACCCAGGCACCCTGAGATTAATAACTTTTTAAATTATAAAATTAGCACACTTCTGCTCAAAATACAGAAAGACAAAGAAGAAAATAAATCATTAATAATTCCACCACCAGAGATAGCTACTCTTAACATTTTATTATACTAATTTCAGTCTTTAACAACTGCTTTTAAGAAATGGGTTACGATGCAGTCATATTTGGACATAGGGGTCAGAATTAAACTACTTATGTATTACATAGATGGAACAATTTGTCATATACCTGGTCTTCCCTTCATTGTTTTTCTTCTAAATTGTCACTTATCTTTAATTTTTAAAAAATAATTATTTATTTTGATGTGTTTTCAGATGACAAAGAAATGTTCTCAACTTTTAACTCTCGAGAAACAGCTGGAAGAAAAAATAGTTGCTTATTCCTCTATTGCTGCAAAAAATGCAGAATTAGAACAGGAGCTTATGGTAAAAATTACTGTTTGGCTACAAATTCACTGTGACTTTAAGGCACTTGATTTGTGACAGTATGTTTCTTTTAGTATCATTGTTGTACAGTATACCAAAAAGTATAAATTCTACTACACTTTTCTGGTGATTCATTTTTTGTTTCTATATTTTTAAGTTTATAGGCTTATATGGCAAATTGTTATCTATAATTTCTGATCTTTATTATAGTAGAATTTTGAAGGAAATACTATACTTTGATATACTTTTTAGTATTTTAAAATAGTTACATCTTCATTTTGATAGTTTTTTAAAATAACTATTTGTCTTTTCAATAAATGTTTATTTTTGAAATTTTATGTATTAACTACTGTGATTCTTCAAAGAATAGAGTATGACAAATATAATGCTTTACTTATGTACTTTTATGTAAAACTAGTACTCAATTATATTCTTTTAAAGTGTATTTGTGTGTCTAGGAAAAGAATGAAAAGATAAGAAGTCTAGAAACCAATATCAATACAGAACATGAGAAAATTTGTTTAGCTTTTGAAAAGGCCAAGAAAATTCATCTTGAACAGCATAAAGAAATGGAAAAGCAAATTGAAAGAGTAAGATATTATGTTTTCTTTTTTGTGGCTGAATAATACTCCATTGTGTGTGTGTGTGTATAAAAATATGAGCTTGAAATAAAGAGCAATAACATTACCCAGTATGAGCAACAGAGAGAAAAAAAGATTTAGAAAAGGAACAGAGCCTAAGGGACATGTGGGATAATATCAGAAATGAAACTATATACCCATTAAATAATACCTCCCATTATCCCCTCCCCCATTCCCTAGCTACCATCATTCTACTTTCTTCTGTCCCAGTGATTTTTGACTACCCTAAGTACCTCATGTAAGTGGAATCATAGAGTATTTGTCTTTTTGTGACTGGCTTAATTCACTTAGCATAATGTCCTTGAGGTTCATCCATTTTGTGGTATACATAAATTCTAGAAGAATTTATTTCTTTTAGAAGAATGAATAATATTCTATTGTCTGTATATATGACATTTTTCTATCCATTTGTCTATCAATGGACACTGATTGCTCTGGCCAGAACTTCTAGTACTGTGGTGAATAGAAGTGAAAGGGGCATCCTTGTTTTGTTACTGACCTTAGAGAAAAAGCTTTCAGTCTTTCACCATTTTCAGTATGATGTTAGTTGTAGGTTTTCCATATCTGCCTTTTATTAGGTTAAGGTAGTTTTCTTTTATTCCTAGTTTGTTGAGTGTTTTATCATGAAAGGGTGTTGAATTTTGTCAACTTTTCTGCATTGGTTGAGATGATCATGTGGGTTTTTTTATTCTGTTGATATAGCATAGCATATTACATTGATTTATTTTTTACAAACTGAACCACTCTTACATTCCAGGAATAAATCCCATTTGGTCATAATGTATAGTCCTTTTACCATGCTGTTGAATTTGGATTATTAGTATTATATTGATTTTTTTTTTGTATGGGTCTCTCATGAAAACACTGTTCTCAGGGCTTTTTATTTATAGGATAGTTTTTTTAGTTCTTATATTACATATAAGAAAAAAGAGGTTTTTTTAAATGTATTTTATTTTTTCAGTGTTCCAAGATTCATTGTTTATGCCCCACACCCAGTGCTCCATGCAATACGTGCCCTTAGTACCCACCACGAGGCTCTCCCATCCCCCCCCCCACCTCCCCTCCAAGTCCCTTGGTTTGTTTCTGTGTCCAAAGTCTCTCATGTTTCGTTTATCTCCCCAAATTACCTACTTTCTATTTCCTTTCCTTCTCCTACTGTCCTCTATATTAACCCTTATGCACCACAAGTAAGTGAAACCATGAGATACTTGACTTTCTCTACTTGGCTTATTTCACTCAGCATAATCTCTTCCAATCCAGTCCATGTTGTTACAAAAGTTGGATATTCATCCTTTCTGATGGAGGCATAGTACTCCATTGTATATATGTACCACATCATCTTTATCCATTCATCTGTTGAAGGGCACCTTGGCTCTTTCCACTGTTTGGCAATTGTGGCCACTGCTGCAATGAACATTGGGGTACATATGGCCCTTCTTTTTACTACATCTGTATCTTTGGGGTAAATGCCCAGTAGTGCAATTGCAGGGTCATAGGGTAGCTCTATTTTTAATTTTTAAAGGAATCTCCACACTGTTTTCCAAAGCGGCTACACCAGCTTTCATTCCCACCAACAGTGTAAGAGGGTTACACTGCTTTCTCTGCAGCCTCTCCAACACTTGTTATTTCCTGTCTTATTAATTTTGGCCATTCTCACTGGTGTAAGGTGGTATCTCATTGTGGTTTTGATTTGAATTTCCCTGATAGCTATTGATGATGAACATTTTTTCATGTGTCTGTTAGCCATTTGTATGTCTTCTGTGGAGAAGTGCCTCTTCATGTCTCTTGCCCATTTTCTGATGTGTTCATCTTCTTTTTGGATGTTGAGTTTGAGTAGTTCTTTATAGATCTTGGATATCAGCCCTTTGTCTGTAGTGTCATTTGCGAATATCTTCTCCCATTCTGTGGGTTGCCTCTTTGTTTTGTTGACTGTTTCCCTTGCTGTACAGAAGCTTTTTATTTTGATGAAGTCCGGAAAGTTCATTTTCGCTTTTGTTTCCTTTGCCTTTGGAGACTGTCCTGAAAGAAGTTGCCGTGGCCGATGTCAAGGAGGTTACTGCCTATATTCTTCTTCAGGATTTTGATGGATTCCTGCCTCATGTTGAGGTCTTTCATCCATTTCGAGTTTGCCTTTGTGTGTGGTGTAAGAGAATAGTCTAGTTTCATGCTTCTATATGTAGCTGTTCAATTTTTCCCAGCACCATTTATTGAAGAGACTGTCTTTTTTCCACTGGGTATTTTTTCCTGTTTTGTTGAAGATGATTTGACCATAGATTTGTGGGTCCATGTCTGGACTCTCTACTCTGTTCCATTGGTCTATTTGTCTGTTTTTGTGCCAGTACCATGCTGTCTTGGTGATCACAGCTTTGTAATAAAGCCTGAAATCAGGTAACATGATGCCCTCTGCTTTGTTTTTCTTCTTCAACAATTTCTTAGCAATTCGGGGTCTTTTTTGGTTCCATATAAATTTTAGGATTGCTTGTTCCAGCACTTTGAAGAATGTTGTGGTGGAATTTTGATCGGAATGGCATTGAAAGTATAGATTGCCCCAGGCAGTATAGACATTTTAACAATGTTTATTCTTCCGATCCATGAGCATGGAATGCTCTTCCATCTTTTTGTGTCTTCTTCAATTTCTTTCATGAGTGTTCTGTAGTTCCTCGAGTACAGATCCTTAACTTCTTTGATTAGGTTTATTCCTATGTATCTTATGGATTTTGGTGCTATAGTAAACGGAATCAATTCTCTGATTTCCCTTTCTATATTTTCGAATTTGTCCATTTCATTTAGATTAGTCAGTTTGTGGGCATACAGTTATTCATAGTACTCCCTTATGATCTTTTTTGTTTCTGTATAATTGGAAGTACTATCCCCACTTTGATTTCTGATTTTGGTAATTTTCATTCTCTATTCTTTCATACTCAGCTAATTTTGTTCATTTTTTCTAAGTACTAACTTCATTTCATTGATATACCTTGTTTTCTGTTCTCTATTTTGTTGATTTTGTTGAATGTAGTCTTTATTATTTCCTTCCCTCAACTGGCTTTGGGTTTTGTTCTTCTTTTTGTAGTTCCTTATGTTTTGAAGTTAAATTATTGACTTGAGATCTCTTTTGTTTCTTAATGTAAGCATTTATAGCTGTAAATTACCCTTTAGCCCCACTTTGGCTGTGTCTCTTAAGTTTTGGTAAGTGGTTTTTGTTTTTGTCTCCTGATTATCTTCTAATTTCCCTTGTCAGTTCTTTGATTCATTGAGTGTTTAAAAGTCTGTTGTTTAATGCCACAGTCTTATGAATTTTTAAGTTTTTCTTTCATTATTCATTTCTAATTCATCTGGTTGTTGTTGGAGATGATGCTTTGAATGGTATGTGTCCTTTTAAATTTGTTGAGACTTCCATTTGTGGCCTAACGTGGTCTATCTTGCAAAGTGTTTACTTCACACTTGAGAAGAATGTGTATTCTGTTATTGGGTAGAGTGTTCTTTATATGTCTGTTAGATCTAGTTGATTTCTTCTGTTAAGTCCTCTGTTCCCTTACTTATTCTGTCTGGTCTTCTGTGCAATTATAATGAGTGGAGTATTGAAGTTTCCAACTATTTTTGTAGAACTGTCTACAGTTCTTTTTTTTTTTTTTTCAGTTCTGTCAGTTTTTGCCTCTAATATTTTGATGGTGTCATTACATAAATAAACTTTATAATTATTATATCTCACTACTATTTTGAGCCTTCTGGTAAATAATGTTCTTCTTTGTCTCCTAAAATCTTTTTCCATATAAAGTGTTTTATCTGATATTTGCGTAGGTACCCCTGCTCTCTTTTGGTTACTTATTTGCCCAGAGTATCTTTTTCTATTCTTTCACTTTCAACACGTTTGTGTCTTTGGATCTCAAGTGAGTCTCCTGTAGACAGCATATACAGTTGATCCTTGAACAACATGAGTTTGAACTATATAGGTCCACTTATCTGTGGTTTTTTAAAGCAGTACTGTAAATGTATTTTCTCTTATGATTTTATTAATTTTTTCCTCTAACTTTATTATAAGAATATGATACATGTCACATTCAAAATATATGTTAATCTGTTTATGTTATTGGTAAAGCTTTGGTCAACAGTAGGCTATTAGTTACATTTCTGTGGAGACAAAAGTTATACACAGACTTTCTTTTTTTTTTTTTCTTTTTTTAGATTTTATTTATTTGACAGAGAGAAACATAGCCAGAGAGGGAACACAAGCAGGGGGAGTCAGAGAGGGAGAAGCAGGCTTCCTGCTGAGCAGGGAGCCCGATGCGGGACTCGATCCCGGGTCTCCGGGATCATGACCTGAGCCGAAGGCAGTCGCTTAACCAACTGAGCCACCCAGGCGTCCCATACACAGACTTTCAACTGCACATGGGGTCAACCACCCTCATCTCTGCCTTGTGCAAGGGTCAAAGGCAGTTGAATTCTGTTTTTATGTTCTGTGAGTCTCTGTCTTTTGATTGGAGAGTTTAATCTGTCAGTATTTAAACTAAATACTGATAGAGACTGACTTTTGTCATCATGCTGTTTGTTTTCAATAGGCCTTACAGCTTTTTTGTCCCTCCTTTCCTACATTACTGTCGCCTTTGGAATTTAGTTTGTTTTTTGTAGTGAAATTTTAAATTATTTTCTCATTTCCATTTTCTTTTGTGAATATTGTATTGCTATTTTTTTGTGTGGTTGTCATGGGTATTACATTTAACATTCTAAAGTTTTATTATTCTAATTTGAATTTGTACCAGCCTAACTTTAGTAATATACAAAAATTGTGTCCTCCATTTTCACAAAATTATTTCTTTATACATTGTGTGCCCTAAAACACAAGCTAGTAATTCATTCCAATGTATTAGTTTCTCAAATTATGTAGAAAAGAAGACTTGGAATTACAAACCAAATTGATACTAAAATAACAGTAACTAGCTTATTCATTAAATATATTAGACTCTTAAATCCTGTAGAAAACAAAAAATGTAATTACAACCATTGTTAGAATAATACTAGATTTTCAATTTTCCTTGCAGTTATCTTTATTTATAGTTTTATTTCTCCATATGGCTTTGAGTTATTGTCGAGTGTCCTTTCATCTCACTTTGTAGAACTCCCTTGAGCATTTCTGGTGGGGTGTATGTAGTGGTCACAACCCCCTTAGCATTTATTTAACTGTAAGCACTAAAAACTTACAGAATTATTAACTGTCTTAGGACTGTCTTAATTTCTTGGTGGAATTTTTTTCTTTTCAGTAAATTAACACATTGTCTTTTGGATTTTGAAGTTTCTGATGAGCAGCTACTTGTAATGTTATTGTGGATCCTTGTATGTGATTGTTCACTTATCTGTTGATGATTTCAAGATTCTTTGTCTTTTGAAAGTTTTGATTAGAATGTGTCTTCGTGTGGTTCCCTTTTGAGTTCATCCTTCTTGGAGTTGAGATTGGATGTTTATATCCATGTCTTTCGTTAAATTTAGACATTTTTTTTGAAGTTTTTATTTATTTAAGTGATCTCTACACCCAACATGAGACTCAAACTCATGACCCTGAGATCAAGAGTTGCATGCTTTTCCAACTGAGCCAGCTAGGTGCCTCAAATTTAGACATTTTCAACCCTTATTTCTTCAGATATTCTCAATGTCCCTTTTTCCCCTCTCCTCGCCTCCCATGATCTGCATTTTGGTTTATTGGATGGTGTCCAACAGCTCCTTTAGGCTCTGATCACTTTTCTTCCATCTTTATTTGTTCCATTGCTCTAATTTGTTATTTGATAATTTTCATTTGAGTGTTTTCAGAGTTCCTTAGTTTTAATATTTTCTAGTTAACCTTGTTCTGTCATATTTGTATTATATATGTATGTGAGTGTTATATATATATATATCTCACATAACTTTTGCGCTTTTGTATGTAATATGCTTACATATGCATATACACATATCAGTAATTTCCTATTTTGTCTTCACAAAGGTATTTTGAAATTTTGATAACACCAGTTATTGTTGAAGTTGTGGGAGTGAGACTCTTATACATTTCTAATATAAATAAATGTTGATGCACTTTGAAGAGAAATACCTAATGAAATTGGAAATGTGCTTATCCTACAAACAGAAAGTCCACTTCTAGGTGATCTATTCTAAAGAAACTAATACATAAAGGGACATGAACACAGGATGTATTGTAACATTGTTGTGATGGTGAAAAATAGAACATTAAACTGTTCTTGAGTAGAAGAGAAGACAAACTAGTTTGTTGTTACAATGGAATACTGTACTGTTAGAAAAATCAATAAACTAAATCCACATATGGATAAGTATCCAGGGATGAATAAAATACTATTGAGTAAAAAAACTAAGTCACTAAAACTTACAGATGTTTTGATATTGTCTGTGTAAAATTTTAAAACAAAAATACATTACATATTATTCATAGACCTACATATGTAGTAAACACAAAAAATATGTGTGGGAAACATACCAGAGAATGATACAGACCACATCAGCATAGTACATTTGACCTTTGAACAACTTAGGGGTTAGGGGCACAGTCCCCCTACAAGTTGAAAATTCACATCTAACTTTCAACTCCCCATAAAGAAGAGATAAAATACATTTAGAGTACTATACTGTAACTAATCCTGATATAAGTGGACCTGTGCAATTCATACCTATGTTGGTCAAGGGTCAGCTGTATTGATGAGGGAGGAAATCAACTGTATTAATGAGAGATAAGACCTGGCCATGTGATTTCATTTCTTCTCTCAAGGGAGAGAAACTGAAGGAAATTTGGCAAAATGCAAAAATCTATGTAATTTCAATTGTAATTTAACATGGGAGTATTATTTTCTTTTCTGTATATTTAACATTTCATGATTTTTAAAAAATTATGTGGAAGTTAATAAATTGTGTTTTTATGTTTAGCTTGAATCTCAACTAGAGAAAAAAGACCAACAGTTTAAAGAACAGGAAAAGACTATGTCCATTTTGCAGCAAGATATAATATGTAAACAGCATCATCTGGAATCGCTAGACAGACTCCTGACCGAAAGCAAAGGGGTAAAATCATCTTTGTAAAAGTGCTGTTTATTGTATTTATTTATTTATTTATTTTAATTATTATTATTTTTTTTATTTGACAGAGAGAAACACAGCCAGAGAGGGAACACAGCATGGGGAGTGAGAGAAGGAGAAGCAGGCTTCCCGCCAAGCAGGGAGCCCGATGTGGGACTCGACCCTGGGGCTCCGGGATCATGACCTGAGCTGAAGGCAGTCGCTTAACCAACTGAGCCACCCAGGCGCCCCTATTTATTTAGTTTTTAAAAAAAGATTTTATTTATTCATTTGAGAGAGACAGGAACAGAGAGCACAAGCAGGGAGGGAGTGGGAGAAGCAGACTCCTACTGAGCAGGGAGCCCAGTGTGGGGCTTCATCCCAGGACCCCAGGATCATGACCTGACCCAAAGGCAGACATTTAACTGACCTTGAGCCACCCTGGCACCCCTGAAAATGCTGTTTAAAAGCTGACAATAACCTATAACCTACTTTTAATTCTAATTAAATCAGTTGCTTAACAACCAATTAGTAATGCTAAGGTTAAGATATTTATACATGTTCTCATATTTTTGCTACCAATCTGTGTGTTTTCAGGAGATGGAAAAGGAAAACATGAAGAAAGATGAAGCTTTGCGAACATTACAGAACCAAGTATCTGAAGAAACAATCAAGGCCAGTACGCTAATTTTTAAAAACTTTTTTAAATAGAGACATTCTATAGCTTTTATACTTTCCTCTATAAATTGTAAAAATTATTTAGATAAAAACTTACAAGTAAAGATTTTACCTGAGTCAGTGAACTTAGTTTCTGTGAGTGTATTTTCTTCATTGTGACTTATAATCTTAAGTATTAGATTGTTGATACTCTGTTTTGTGGATTATCTAAACTTTTTTGGGGGGGCTTAAGAATGGCTTCTTTTTTACAAAAAATGTTTTTTTTTAACGGTAGCTACTTCTTAACATTACCATTAAAGAATTAACGGAAGAAGTGAAGGGAGATGAACCTACAAACAGTCGAGTTTTGCTTCTTTTTACCAGTTCTTTAGATTAGCCGTAAGATTAATTAGGGGATAAAATCAGTATTTCCAGAAAAAATACAGTTTTATGGCTACTCTGTCTTCGTGGTTAAAAGAATGGGTTTGAGAGCTAAGTTGAGTTTCAGTTCTGATTTCACAATGCTTACTAGTTAGCTTTAACCCTGGCTAGGTTATTTAAATCTCTGAACTTTAACTTTTTCATCAGTGAAATAGAGATAGCAATACTTTGGAAGAGGGTCAGTATGAGGAGGAGATGAAATGAGGTACCTATAATACTTAGCACATACTCAGTTACTCAAAGTTTAATAAGTAATATATATTTGATATTTCTCCTTTGCATTTTTAATGTTAAAAATAGATCCAGACATGCTGTTACCAGCATGTTTATTCTGTCATATATGGCTTGAATGTAAGGAATATTTTAAAAATCCAGTGTTACTTTTGCCTAGCACTCTGGTTTTAATCCATTTGTTACCAAGTATGCCCGTGTAAACACAATTATATGTTTATCCATAACTTTCATATAGTATTCTCCAAAACTTTTAACATTTAATGCCATGGCAGTTCATTTCCTCATGTAAAAATAACATCTAATATCATCAACATGAAAAAAATCATTATAAAAGTTGTAGGCATGAAATAATTTCATTAAATAAAATCTATATTGCCACTTACCTCCTGTTTTTTTTAAACTGCCTAACACATCTAATAGCTTATTTCCATATGTTAATAACCAGATATTAAAATCAGTAAGAGAAGAAATTATGTTACTGGGTTTTATTCCCTTAATAGCTTTAGGTTTGATATTATTGGGGCAAATACCAAAATGAAGAAGAAATATAGAACCAACATTCCTGTGACTCAAGCTATACCAAATATAGCATGCAGGGTATTTATTAACTAATTTATTTATTTTCAAAGATTTTATTTATTTATTTGACAGAGAGAAACACAGCTAGAAAGGGAACATAAGCAGGGGGAGTGAGAAAGGGAGAAGCAGGCTTCCCGCTGAGCAGGGAGCCTGATGTGGGGCTCGATCCTGGGACTCCGGGATCATAACCTGAGCTGAAGGCAGATGCCACCACTGAGCCATCCAGGTGCCCCATGCAGGATATTTATATCAACAAAGCTGGAAGTTTGAAGTCTAGTTTCTTCCTGATTATGTCATTACCACCTTCCCTTCTTGACTTTGGCTCTGTCCCTCTACACATCTCTGTTCTTTGCATAAAAAATAATGAATTAAAAAATGAATTTTTTCAAAGTAACCAATCAAAGAATATATTCTTACAGTTGGTAAATTCTTTAAAAATACAATACAAATTAAAATAAATTTGTATACAATACAAATACAAATAAAAATACAAAAAATTCAACCATTCACAAAGGAAATACAATTAATGAAATCACAAAAATTCTGAATTTTCTATCTGCAGGAGAGTTATAAGAATCAATTTAAAATTATGTCACTTATGAAAGTATGATTGATGAGAACTAAAAGATTGATGGGAAATTCTGAACACGAATAAGAAACCAATAAATTAAAGTAATTTTGTTGTGTGTTGTTAAATAAAAATATTGAGAAAGTGCCTATTAGATTTAGAGATTTGTTTACTTACTTTTTTTGTTTTGTTTTGCTTTTATATTCCACTCTGAATTTTTTTCTTTTCCCAAAGAAAGTTGTAAGTGGAAAACAATAACAACAAAAAAGAACTTAGTTGCTTTTGTGGAAGATGGGTAGATTTGAGCCCATACCTGGTTACCCCCAGACTATACTCCTGAGGAAGTTCTTTGGTTCAACAAAGCAGTGCCTTTGTTTTCGTTTCATTCATTTATGTCCATATACATACATGTGTATTTATAGGTGGTTGGTATGAGGTATGAGATTTAGACTCTCAAACTCCTTGTTATGAGATTTAGACTCTCAAACTCCTTGTTCAAATACTAATCCAACAGTAGTAAGTGTTTTGGGTTTTATTATTTTTAAAATTGATTTATTAATTTTAATTAAACTTTATTTTGAAAAATTGCAAACCTACAAAAAATGGGAAGAACAGTACAGAGAACACTTGTGAACCCTCTGCCTAGATTTACTGTCTGCTAAATTCCAGCTACATTCATTCCATCTCTTCCTACATACACATACACACACGTGCCCACTTGTGTACCCACCCAATCCAATACGGACACATTTCCTTTTTGCCAGACCACCGAGAGTAGGTTGCAGATGTCATAAGACTTTACACCTTAATATTTAGACCTGCATCTCCTGCGAACAGAAACTTTCTCCTACGTGACTACAGCACTCTACACACCAGAGAAAGTAAAAATTAACTCAGTGACATCGTTCAACACACAGTCCATATTGAAAGTTTTCCAGTTATTTAAAATTGTTCTTTATAGCCTTGCTACTGAAAGCATGGTCTGTGGACTAGCAACATCAGCATCACCTAGAAACTTGTTTGACTTGCAGAATTTTGGCTGTACCCCAGACCTACTGAACAGAATTGGGATTAAGGTGAAGGAAGTGAATTGCTTCTGGTGCAAAATCTAGGGAAATGCTTACTCTTGGGATTGTATAAGTGTAGCATTGGTACTTGGCATGACCCTGAGAGTGAGTGCCTCCTTAAATTTTGAGCACATGTCTCCTATCTTACCCCATCCTAATTCCTACCCTTCTGCTGAATCAGAATCTGTATTTCAGTAGGGTGCCCAGCTGATTTGTATGCCCATTAAAACCTTGAGAAACACTACTTCAGCTTGTTCTTGTTCTTTTTCTAATCTAGGATTCATTTATAATTACATGTTGCATTTGGCACTTTAGGTTTCCCTAAATTTACTCTTTCCTTCTGTTCTTCTTGATACTGAATCTTCTGAAAAATCTGGGTCAACCAGAACACCACTTGAGTTATACTATGTTCTTCTGCTTCACACCAGGAAGCATTTGTCAGACTTCCCCATTACTGGCATTGCCACTATTGGCATTTCATTTAAGTTGACTGCTGCCAGATCTCACCATGTGAAGGGCACCTTTTTTCCTTTATAATTAATAAAATGTGCCATGATTCTTTCAGGCCAGGTGTATGTACTCCTCCTCCACAACCTATAACCAGTGGTTTTAACATCTAGTGATAAAGCTTGCCTGAATTAGTTTTATATTATTAATTATCAGGTGTGATATTCTGACAGTCACAGATTTTATTTTTTCTCTGTTTGTGGGAGATGATATAAGCACCAGTGCTCATTCTTATGGTTAAGAAAGAAAACTAAAAAATAAAACCCTCAGGAAAAAAAGAAAGAAACCTCATAAGTATTTATACCTTTCATAAAACAAATGTTAATTTAAAAATTATTACTAGGATAACAATTTAGTAACAAGGATAACAATTCAAAATCACCAACTTTTTGGCTCTTCCTGTTTATAGTCACAGGTTATAGGGACAATAAAAGGGTTCTCTATATAGAAAGAAGAGTTGTAAAGGTAATTTCATGATATAGAATGAATCGTATCTGCAAGAGGAACCTTTTTCTCTTTTCTCATCTTGAGATTTACACTTTCAAGATGACTTACGAGAATGCTACTGGATTAAGGGGGAAAAAACCACTCCTGAGAAGCTCAGAATTACACTAAGAAAGAAGCAAGACAAGCATCGTTTTGATAGATGGGATATGGAGCTCGTGTGCAAATTGTGGCCCTCAAACTAATTCTTGTGAAAAAAATTTACTGGATTTGTGTTGCTCTTTGCTCCTTTGCTATTTAACAGTGAGGTGGTATAAAGCATTTGCAGCTTTGTGAACACATGGACCAAGTTACAGTGCTGCCTGCCTTTCTTTCTTTCTTTTTTTTTAAGATTTTATTTACTTGTCAGAGACAGATCAAGATAGCAAGCACAAGCAGGGAGAACAACAGGCAGAAGTAGAAGCAGGCACCCTGCTGAGCAAGGAGCCTGATGTGGGACCCTGGGATCATGACCGGAGCTGAAGGCAGAAGCTTAACTGACTGGGCCACTCACGTGTCCCTTTTTTTTTTTTTTTAAGATTTTATTTATTTGCAATGCTGCCTTTCTGAAGATGTTTCCACTGATTCAAAGCAAATGCAGCTCGCTAAGTTTTTTTTTTTTTCTAGCTAACAAATACACTTTTTTTTTTTTTAAGATTTTATTTATTTATTTGACACACAGAGAGATTACAAGTAGGCAGAGAGGCAGGCAGAGAGAGAGGAGGAGACAGGCTCCCGGGCCTCGATCCCAGGATCCTGAGATCATGACCTGAGCCGAAGGCAGAGCCTTAACCCACTGAGCCATCCAGGCGCCCAATAAACACACTTTTATTTTCTTTGTGACTTCATATTCAGAATATTCACAACATAGCATTATTAGCACAGTACCTAGTTTGTACTCACTTCACTGTTTTTCTTGACCAAGGGAACTTAAGAAATAGGCTCAAATGTTGCTTACTGTTTTAGGTAAATATCTTAGGGCGTTTGGTCTACAGGTTCTTGATAGTTGACCCCAGTCTGTCCAGTCTAATCTCCCAAATACCCATCTCCTATAAATTAATACTCTTTGTACCCTAACCTGCCAACTTCACATCATTCCTTTTCACATTGTCTTGTCTCTGGACTGTACTCCCTCTTCCTGGAATGCTCTGTTCATGTTCTGTTTATTCTTCAGGACTCTAGCCTCTGGTTTCCTAATTTGCAATAAAAAATTAGTTTTGTAAATAAATCTTTTCTGTAATAGCATTTCATAAGCTGAGTTGGGCTATGTATTCAGTTTGAAGCAGTTAGGTAACATTAGGAGATAAACCTGTAAAATATTGAACATACAATAAGCACTCATTAATATTAGTTGATTTTTCTTTTTTTTTTTTTTCTTTTTTTGCTTTTCTCCTGCTTAGGTCAGACAGCTAGATTCAGCACTGGAAATTTGTAAGGAAGAACTTGCCTTGCACTTGAATCAATTAGAAGGAAATAAGGAAAAGTTTGAAAAACAGCTAAAGAAGAAATCTGAAGAGGTAAATTAGCATTTTTTTTAAAAGCATATTTTTCACATGATTTCTTTTTGAGATATTATTTTTAAGGTTCTTTTTTTTTTTTTAAAGATTTTATTTATTTGACAGAGAAAAACACAACCAGAAAGGGAACACAAGCAGGGGGAATGAGAGAGGGAGAAGCGGGCTTCCCGCCGAGCAGGGAGCCCGATGTGGGACTCGATCCCAGGTCTCTGGGATCATGACCTTAGCCGAAAGCAGTCACTTAACCAACTGAGCCACCCAGGCACCCCTAAGGTTCTTTAAAAATACATCTTTTATCAGTAGCTAATAAACAAACCTTTCCATTAAGGGGGTGCCTGGGTGGCTCAATCGCTTAAAGGTTCTGCCTTGGGGTCAGGTCATGATCCCAGGGTCCTGAGATTAAGCCCCTATCGGGCTCCCTGCTCAGCAGGGAGCTTGCTTCTCCCTCTTTATAACCTTAGTGAAGAACTCCTTTGTTTCTTTTTTCTTTTTTTTTTTTTTTTTTAAGATTTTATTTATTTGACAGACAGAAACACAGCCAGAGAGGGAACACAAGCAGGGGGAGTGAGAGAGGGAGAAGCAGGCTTCCTGCCGAGCAGGCAGCCCGATGTGGGGCTCAATCCCGGCACTCTGGGATCATGACCTGAGCCGAAGGCAGTCGCCTAACCAACTGAGCCTCCCAGGGGCCCCAGAACTCCTTTATTTCTTTGTTAGAATTTATAATATAAATTTAAAATAAATTCTATTTTTAAAATTAAATATAAGCTTTAAACCTTAAATTCATGTTAAGAAATAGCCTCCCAAATAGGTCCATCAAAGTTGACTTGAATGTATCAGAAAGTTCCAACCAGAAAAATAGAATCCTTTCTATATCTTTAAAACGGAGAGAATTTGGGGTACCTGGGTGGCTCAGTCATTAAGCATCTGTCTTTGACTTGTGTCCTGATGCCAGGGTCCTGGGATCAAGCCCCGAGTCAGGTTTCCTGCTCCGTGGGGGGCCTGCTTCTCCCTCTCCCTCTCCCACTCCCCCTGCTTGTATTCTCTCTCTCGTCTCTCTCTCTCAAATAAATAGAATCTTTTTTTAAAAAAATGGAGAGAATTTTATGCAGAGAATTAGATACACAGATGATGGAAGAGGGGAGGAGAAAAAAAGCATGGTAAGATGACTCAGATTACCATAAGCAAGGACCTACTACCATCATCAGTGATAGAGAAATATCAGGAAGAGATGCCATGATGATAGTCCAGAAGCAGGGCTGCCTAGCGGAGCAAGTTCCACAAAGGAATCTGTCTAATTGAAACTGAGGCCATAGAGGAGGAGAACTGCTCTGGGTCCCTCTCACTGGCTAAATCCTTTCTGTTATCCACAAGGGAATTTCCTGCAATACCTAGTGCAGAGCAAGGAGAAGGCATGCATAGATCTAAAAGCAAATATATAGTTGACTAACACTCCAGACTTAGTTATATCACATAATTATATAAGTGATTTTAGAGATTAAAAAAGGAAATCTTTTTATTTTATTTGTCCTGTCTTCTTCCTTCCATGTCTCTCCATGAAGGCTTTTTTTTTTTTTTCTTTTTTTTTTTTTTAAGATTTATTTGACAGAGAGAAACACAGCCAGAGAGGGAACACAAGCAGGGGGAGTGAGAGAGGGAGAAGCAGGAAGCCCAATGTGGGACTCGATCCTGGGTCTCCGGGATCATGACCTGAGCCGAAAGCAGTTGCCCAACCAACTGAGCCACCCAGGTGCCCCATGAAGGCTTTTATACCTTTGACAGGCAGGCATATATTTCTCTACTGTAGTATATGGAACTTAAATTACCTCAACTAAGGATATTTTGACTTTTTAAAATTATTTTACTATGAACTTCTTCAAACATCACTTAAACATTTCTTTGAGAGCTCTTATGATACTTCATTGTAAATGGACTTGGCAGAGATGGAATCTGGAAACAAGCAGTGTTTGTAACAAGAGAGTTTGTGGAGCTTTACACGTAGTGTTCTCAGAAACTGCATCAGAGACTAGGGTGGTTAGTAGGCATTTACCTAAAAGGAACTTAGAATTATTTCCAAAACAACTGGAAATATAAACCTAGGCTCCAAACTGAATTAGAAATCAGAAGTAGCAGTCAAGTATGTACAACTATACTAGGGAATTAGTAACTAAATTAGAAAGATATGCACTTTTTATTGCTGCTGAATTATTATGTCAATGCATATGTATTTGGCTTACTTAACAAGTTATATTTCACTCTTTCACATATATTGATAAGAAACAGAAAAGTCCAATTACTATTTACTTTGTTCTTTTGAGCACCATCCCATACACTTACTTATTTTTGAGTTATTTGTCTATAGAGCAAATTTTAATATCAATGCTGGTAAATATAATTACAGTTATTACAATATAATAACAATACGGAGTTAGGGATGCCAACCCCCTCCCTGCCATGTACTTAAAAATCCCCATATAACTTTGGATTTCCAAAGAACTTAATTATGAATGACTTACTGTTTAGTACTAGATGCCTTACCATAACATAGATGATTAAAGCATATTTTCTGTTATATGTATTATATACTGTTTTCTTACAATAATGTGAGCTAGAGAAAAGAAAATGTGGTTAAGAAAATCATAAGGGGAGAGAATATACATTTACAGTCTGTACTATAAAAATCTGCAAGAGTAGACCTGTGTAGTTCAAACTCATATTGTTAAGGGCCAACTATATTATCTTATATCAGACTCCTGGGGTTTTCATCTTATATAGCTAGGTTTTAGAAAATTGGATTTGTTTCATAGTGCATCCATTCTTTAGTAATAGGTGATGTTATAAAGATGTTTTAAAATCTTTTAAATCAATAGATATTTCCAAATTACATACGAGCTGAATAATTAAGTGACCCTAGAGCATACTGGTAAGAAGTTATCCCATTGTTAAAACCAAATGTTGATTATCCACCACAAAAAGCTAACAAATAGTTCTCTGAAATTTTGCCACAGGAAATATTATTTTCCATATGTTGAAGTAAGTACACTTATGATTAAAATAATAGTAACTTTGGAGTTCTGAATCATTTTGAAAATCTTTTAATTCCATATTAAAGTGCTTTAAAAAGTGATGAAAGTATGATGTAAAATTGCATTGTTAACATAAGAGAAAATAAATACAAAATAGATGTGACTAAGCCTAAACATTTTTTGCATAAAATTATTTTATTGATATTTTTATTCAAATTGATAGACTTAAATTTTGATAAGTTGGCATCATCATATCATATTGGTAACTTTTCTAGGTTATATTTTATTTAAGTTATTTTAAAGATTGTCTTTTTTATGAGAGAGAAAGAGAGCATGTGAGCAGGGGAAGGAACAGATGGAGAGGGAGAGGCAGAGAATCTCAAGCAGACTCCTCACTGAGCATAGAGGGTAACTCGGGGCTCGATCTCACAATTGAGATCATGACCTAAGCCAAAACCAGGAATTGGACACTCAATTGGCCGAGCTACCCAGGCACCCCTGGTTCTATTTTATTTTTGGTAATAATTGTGGGAGTATTTTTCCTTTAGATATAGATTAATCTAGATGAAGTTAATTTTCAAGTAGATTTTATAGTGTAAATTCTACTTTCTTCTTGACCTGAATTATAAAATGATAAATCCTTTAGGAAAATTCTTCTCTGAATGTAATAACCTAGTAGAGAATATAATGTAGAATCTGTTTCTTATATTTTAAAGTCAAGTGGATGTTAAAGGGTAGTGCAATAAAATGGCACCTTAAATTGAATAGATGCAGGCTGATACTCACTACTTTCAATTGAAATTATTTTGCCAGTGGCCAAGTTGCTGAAACAAATTTTTTATTATTATTATGTGGTATGGTTTCTTGGTGTTTTGGCTAAGAATTATCTTTTTTTTTTCATCTGTTTCATCTTATCTTAATATTTTGTCCATCTTTTCTCTGACTTAGGAAAGTAGGTATAAGACAGGATTTTCCAATAAAGAAAAAATAGTATTTAAACTTACTTGCAGGCAAATCAGTTCTATATAAAATAAACTACTGCATTAAGTGTGATCTGCAATTTTCTTGGGGGCTAGCAAGTAAAACAAAGAAAACAGGTGATACTGATACATGTTTGCACTAAATAGATTATTTTGTAGACAAAATTAAGTAGATTGACCTAAAAAGAGGACTATAATAGTAGAGTAAGAAATTGGTTATTGCCCAAGGTTCTCCGAGTTTACAGTGTCATCATATAATGAAAAAAATGTGAAACTTAAGAGCTTCTCATCATGAGCAAAGAATATTTGGTTCCAAGCCCTTCATGAAGCTGCTGACTGTTCAACTGCTGGATAATTAGAAAAAAGGACCATATCGGGGTTATCTTCCACTATTTCTTAGCAGTTTAAAATTCCTTTTTTCTAGAATACTTATTGGAAAGATATTTTTTGCTTTACAGGAATGGCTTTTACCTTCCTTCATGTTAAAAATAATTATTATGGGGCGCCTGGGTGGCTCAGTGGGTTAAAGCCTCTGCTTTCGGCTCAGGTCATGATCTTAGGGTTCTGGGATCGAGGCCCGCATCGGGCTCTCTGCTCAGCAGGGAGCCTGCTTCCTCCTCTCTCTCTGCCTGCCTCTCTGCCTATTTGTGATCTCTCTGCCTCTGTCAAATAAATAAATAAAATCTTAAAAAAAAATAATGATTATGTAAGCAACAATAAGATATTTTTTAAAGATTTACCTGCAGTCCACTTTCTTATATGTAAGTTGTCAGTTTTCTAGTTGCATGAATTTTTCATAATTATGTTAATGAAATGTAATTCTGGGGGGCTTTTCCCACTTAATTTCGTTTTGTAAAAGGTTGTATTTCCTACTGTCTTTTAAATTATGATCTTAAATGGCTGCATCATTTTAAATCAGATTGATATATCATTTATTAAATTTTCCCCTTCTGGGAACACATAAAGAATATTATAAAATATTAAATTATGCTGCATTATTAATACAATTTTTAAAATAATTTCTGTGGGCATATTTATTGGATTTGGATTACTAGAACAAAGGGAATATTTTTCCTTCTTAATAGGTACTTCCAGCTAATTTTAAAGGTATCTTTTAAAGCAGTTTTGGGGGCCAGCATATTCAAGTCCTAAATATTTGGAGTGAATGGATACATTTTCTTAGTTGATACTGCCATTCTTTTATGTGGAGCATGAATATTCGCATACTTTACAGAGATGTCATTTTACAAACAGCAGTAGTAGCGACAATAATATACTAAATAGCATGTAATATTTATGCAGTGCTTTTATGGCTATAGTGTATTCTCAGTAAGGAGAAAAGAGTCATTGTATGGAGTGTGGAGAAATCATCGCTTCCTGGGTTCTCTCCCTTCTCTGGCAGGGGCTCACATAAAACATGTTCCTTTCTATAGCAATGAAATGTGGCAATATGTGTGCAGTGTTTCTGTCCAGAGAAGCTTGTTTATGACTCAAAGTTCAGATTTTTTATTGTGGGTTGGTCACCTACAAGAAGCATCAAAATTACAGACTCCCAGAAGGAAAGCATGATTCAGTGCCATAGCCAGGCAAAACAATCTCATTACTTAAGGAATGTTTCAGAAGCCACATTCCCAGACACCAGCCAAGAGTGAGCCTTATAAGCAGGCCCTTCTAACACATACTCCCATCAGAAATGTGAACCTGCCCTTCTATATAACAAACAATAGCCAGAAGTACAGTCATTCCATGTGACAAGTGAAGATAATAAGGAAGACAGCTTTGACGTTTTATGACTTTGTATTTGAAATACCATTTTAATGAGAAATGTATATATTTATTAGGTATACTGTTTACAGAAAGAACTAAAAATAAAAAATCACAGTCTTCAAGAGAATGCTGAGCAGAATGTTATTCTACAGCATACTCTTCAGCAACAGCAGCAAATGTTACAACAAGAGACAATTAGAAACGGAGAGCTAGAAGACATTCAAACTAAACTTGAAAAACAGGTATATCTTATTAGTTAAAACAGTTTCACTTGTATGAAATAGAAATTTTAAAAGCTGATAATAAATATTTGTTATATTGCTATTTATTTCATAGATACCATATTATAAGAAATATTCTGTGTTAACATTAAAAAATGGGTGAAGTTGTAATTGTGTATATTCTAACCTGCATCTTGAATATATCATGGGCACATTTTTGTCATCCGTTGAACTTAGTTATAATTTAGACTTCTTCATTCAATCGTGTTTTTGGATCAGGGTGCATGATAATCCCTAAACAAATGCTAAAGCAGTGCACTACAAGAAAAATCCCAAAGGAAACTACTTACTTCTAAAAATAAGCTATTACTCCAATGAAAAAAATCGTAGGAATTTTATACTAGAATTGAATCTTTTCTTTCATTCATTACTTGTTCATCTCAATTCGTCAGACAGATATTTCATATTTTTTGTTGTTTTTCTTTTTTAAACTTCACAAAAATGTATAAAGTCGAAAATGATAGTTCTCTGTAATCTCAACACCTCACCTTTTTGTCATTTGGGATGGCTTTTTATCTGCATATTCTGAATTTATCCTCAGCATCTCCAGTGGAAATAAAGAATCCCTCAATACATTCAAACATACCAAGCAGGTATTTTCTGTTTTCTTTTTTTTTTTTAGAGACAGATGTTCTGCAGCTCCCCATCCTTTTTGTTAAAGTCTAGACCTATTGCTTGCTCTTCCTGTTGTTCAGCTTCATCTGAAAGCATTTCTTCATCTCATCTTTGATTCCCACTTCCTAAGTCCCTTGTTGTTGACTGGTTTATAGAATTAATTAAAACTCTTATTCCTTCTGAAGTAATTTCCCTTTCCATAATGATTTTATGCTTTTCTTCTCTCTCTTTTCCCCCCCTTAATCTACCAGTTCATTTGTATTTTTCATTTCATAATTTTTTTTCTTTTTGAACTTTAAGAGATTTTTGTATGTTCTTTAACTTCTTTAAGGTTCTAAAGAAGTTTATATCTCAACATTTCTGTAGTATTTGGAGTAAATTTTCCAGTGTATACAGTATTCTCTGCCTTTCCTTCATGTTCCTCTATGTAGAGATTCCATGTTAGATCCTTTTGGATTATTACTCATCTTTCGATTCTTTCTGCTTATGAATGTGCTATTTAATAAAACACAGAGTGGGTGGGTGTTGGTGATTCCCTTTAATTTTTACCTGAGTACTATTTTAATTTTATTCTTGGAACTTGAATTGGAGGTGTAGATATTTATAACTTACCATCTGTATTCAGTTCTTTAGTGAGAGGTTTTAGAAGAGCAGAGAGGATATTAAAGTCATTAGCCAGAGATTAACTTGATGAGCACAGTCATGTAAATGTTCATTGAAAACATGGAGTGACTGGGATTAACTAGGGAGAAAATACATAAGGAGTGGTGGGAAGATTGACTTGGGCAGATGTCTGAGATACGATACATAGAAGCCAAAGCAAGTATTTCATGAAATTAGAAATGATAATTGGTGTCATGGTCTACTGAAATCAGAATCAAGTAAAATGAGGGTTGAGAAATGTCCACTGGAATTATTGACATGGAGGTCATTAGTGACATTGCTCAGCTACTATAGAATGGCTAAATTGCTTTGGGTTAAGGAATGAATGAGAAGTGAGAAGATGATACAACAAGCATAGAAAAACTGAGAAATTGGGCTTTGAAGAGGAGGAAAGAAAGAGTGGTAGTGGTGGTGGTTGGAGATACGTAGAGGTATGGGTAGTTTTTTATGATGGGAATATCTTGAACATGTTTAAATGCTAACATAAAGAAGCCAGAAGGAGAGAGTAGTGATAGTCAACAGGATAAATTCCTGAGAAAGTGGATAAATTCTTGAGAAAATGAATCCAGAACATTAGTGAATTTGACTTATATAGGAGGAAAAATACCTCTGTCACTGTAGAACAGAGGAAATAATGAATTGGAGCAAATGCAAATGGTAACATTTGAGGGCAGTTGAGAATTGAGAAATCCTTCACTGAATGAGCCAATTTGTGAAGAGGGAAAGCAACATAGTTTGACAAGTGAAGAAAACATTTCAAATGAAAAGGGGAACATTAACCATTATTTTGTTCAATTCTTGTAAATCCTATTTTGGTATGATGTAGCTACTTCCTTTTTATTTTTTTAAGTGGATATTTTATTTATTTGTACTTAAACCTGTAAACCAACCATCCAAACTGGTACTGTTATCATGATACACTAAAATACAAAACCTCTTTCTACAAATATTAGGATAATGAACAAATTATAAGCACATTATAGCTTAACACTTCATCGTTAACAATTGTTATTAACAAGAAAAGCCTCACAGTCTCAGAAAATAGAAATTATCACATGTCTTTGTATCTTTTCTTGAGGTTAGAGTCTAGACCCTAAAGATACCCACAGTAGTACTGTATCTTTACAGCCAGAAACACCTGTTATGTTGTGCATAGCAGCCAATACAACTGAAAACTGACTCCAATCATATCCCCTCAATAGATACAATAAGAATAATGGGAAACACAATATTGAGGCAGAGATACAGGACCCTAAAAGACAAAGCCTAGGAGAAGTACTACAGCCATAGCCCAAACTATGATTGAATAATGTACTCATCATCACACACTTCAGCCTGTATGTTCACTGAGTAATTTGGAAACAAATCCATTATTTGCTGAGTACTAAACTACTTAGTGGATTGCTGTATTACACTATGGCTTTCCCCAGAACTTTCTAAGATGGACTCCAAATTGCTGACAGAATTTTGCTAGAACAGGGTCTGGGGCTGCAGGGATTCCTCTCCACAGCTGTGGAGCTGGCTGTTCCAGGCCTGGGGGTACCAGGTCCGACTGGTCCAGGGGTGGTTGTTCTAAGACTAGCCATTCCAGGAATGGTTGCTCCAGGATTGGCAGTTCCAGGTATGGTTGCTCCACATTGGAAGGTTTCCAGAAGTGTTCATCAGGTATCTCTGGTGGTAGGCTAGGCGTGAGGTAGGTAAGCGTGAGTATTCTGTGGTCGCTGTGCAGTGCTGAGTCACACTCTTGCTCTCCTTTGGCCAGTGGTTTTTCTGCCACCTCTTCCATTTCATTCCATGGTTCTGGAACCAGGTCTTCACTGGCTTATAACTAAGGTTCAGAATGTTGGAAAGTTCTTGCATCTGCTGGAGACCAAGTTATTTCTATCTCTGAAATAGATCATTGAGGACATAGAGTTGGGTCTGAGAGAACACAGTCCTGATCTGTTTCTTGCCCTGAGCTGTATCTTCCCTCCTCGCTGTTCTCCTTTGCAAAAGTGGGTTGTAGTTTCACCCTGGAACTGGTGGAGGAATCGGGGCTGACCTGAACAGGCAGATCCATGGAGGAAGGAAAAGGAGAGACAGTCTCTTTGTGGAGTGTCTCAGCAGATGACATTTTCAGGGACTCATAATTTTCTTCAGGCACATAAATCTCAGGCATTGGAGAAGAGTCCTTAGAACTGGGTACTCCAGGGCCAGGCAGGCACTGGATTCTCACTCATATTGGTGAGTTGTGGGTAGAGGGGGGGAAAAAAGCAAGATTGTAAGAAAGGCCTAGGCTTATGGATCTAGGTGGAAGAGCTGAGAGGAATAGGAAGGCGCCCAGGTGTAAGAGTATGAGAAAGAAAGGATGAACGGGAAGCCAAGCAGCCCAATGGAGCCAAAAGTCATGATGTGGCTGCTTCTATAAATATGTATATGAATGAAATATCCTACGGTTAAGTTTTGCTGTTTTTTTCTAATACATTTGCTTCCTGGTCTGTACTTGGAGTTTTATAATACATCTTGAAGCTGAATGATAGGCTAGACTACGTATTTATGTAAATATTTTTCTTCCAAAGAATGATATGTGACTGAACTTAAAATACTTAAAGAAAATTATATTTGCAAGGTATCAAAGCTGGAACAAGAACTCCAAAAACAAAGGGAAAGTTCAGCTGAAAAGTTGAGAAAGATGGAGGAGAAATGTGAAGCAGCCTCATATGAAGCTGATTTAAAAAGGCAAAAAGTTATTGAGCTTACTGGTACTGCCAGGTAAAATGAGTATGTTACTTTTTCTTTTTCTTTTTCTATTTCAGTATCGGTAGTTACCTGCATTTCAATATCGGGTAATGTTAAGTGAAGCATTTGCTTAAGGATTTAATTTCTTTATAGCCTGTGTTCTTATTGGCATTTTGTTTATACCTTTACATCCTTTATGATTTTTTTGTATTATAGTTTAATATCCTTTATCCTCCTATTGTATTATAAATTCCTTAAGTCCAAAATAATTTCTGGTTTATTTTAGGGTCCTCCTGCAACAATTAGTATAGTTCCCTATACCTCATAGGCACTCAGCAACTTCTGTGTTATATTAAATTGGGAAGTGTTAAAAGTTTTAGGTAAAGATGTACTCATTGAAAACTTTCATTGTGTCCAATTGTTTATGGGAAAGAACAACTTAACAGAGTACCACAGTGGTTCTGAACCTTAACTGAACATTAAAATTACCCATGGAGCTTTAAAAAGTACTGATGCCTAGGTCTCACCTCTGAGGATTCTTATTTAATTTAGCTGAGCTGAGCCCAAGAATCAATAGTTAATTGATTAGGAGAGGGACCCATAAGCTGAAAGCATTCCCCAGCTTCCCTGGATCTCTTATGTTTTGTCAACAAGAGTTTACATAATTAATAGTACACATAATTAACCCACCATGCTATCAACAGGAGTCAAGAATTAACTTAGGCACTTGAACTAGGACTCTATGTCCCCAAGTTCTTTCTCTTCCACTGACAGGAGTAAAGATCAAACTTTGTGCATTAAGTAGCAACTTTGTCAATTCTCTCAACTGGGTCAATAGGATTACCCTGTGTTTAAGAAGATCACAGTTCTTCAGACCTTCTTTCTTCCATTGACTGGTGTCTCCCACACAACAACCTCACCACCAGTGTCTACGTGAATAGTTACATAATAACTTTATCCTTGCCTCTGCCAAGCACCACAAGAAGCTATTTTATTTCCAAGTTAACAGTCATCTCTCATACTAATTCTCCCAAACCTCACCACATACACTGTTTCCTTCTCTCAGCTTATCCCAGCTTCTGAGAGACTTCTACTTGTCCTCTGAAATTCACAGTCCATCCTGAAAGACATTCTCTGTATTCTCTACTTTTTCCCCCCTCGCTTTAACAGAAATTTTACTCTTCCCTAAGGACCTTGCTTCTTGTCTTGCTGCCCTCTGAAGTAAAAGTTTTTTCCCTGGTCTTCAGACCATATCATTCCTCACTGTTGCTGATACTTGTAGGCCACCTGATGTACTGTTGCTTCCTCCAACAGCACTCCAACACCATTATTCTTGAGGATTTCAATATCTGCTAGCTGATTCTTCTGAGATCTTAGCTTCTCATTTAAAGATTCCCCCCCTGTAATGATCTCGAACTCTACCATACCTCAGCCACTCACTCACATGATTTACTCTAGATCTTATTATTTCCAATATCTCTAGTTTTTCTGTAATCTGAATATTAGGCCTCCATACCTCTATTATCACCCGATTCCTTTTAATACCCCCAAATTCAATAGTTATTTGATCTCGCCAGGACTTAATTCATCAGTTCTATCACTGTTTTATTCCCTGATGTCTTTTCCTTTCTTTACCCAGCTTAAATTCTCATCAGTCATTAAAACTAATGATTTGCATCTATTTGTAACTCTCTTACCTCTTTCTTACTTTTTTCTACAGAGCACTAAAAATCCAACTCACACTACTCCATGCTTACGTCGTTAGAGAAGCTGGAGGAAAATATAAGCATACTGACCAGTCTTACTTTAAATTCATAATTTCATCCTTAAGTGGTCCCTTAAGGGACCTGCTGTCTGATAATCATAACATTACTAACTTTTGTAGAAGACTTTTATACTTAGGCATTTCTTTCAAAACTCTCAACAACCATTCAGCAGTCCTTACTCTCACTGATGATCTTGCTTTCTGTTTCAATGGGAAAATTGAAGCAATTCTTGTTACTTTTCTTTCTCTCACCCTTTAGCTTCTAGACAAAACCACTTCTTGATTATAGCTAAGAGGCATACTTAGGAGGAAAAGTAAGTCCCAAATACTAATAAGAAGCTTATGAGCAAAATGATTGAACTTCATAAGAAAGAAATACCCGAGTTCCATGATATTTTGTCCTCAAGAAGCAGGGTTTTTCCATTTTCTCTAGTCTCACTATTGCGTCTTTCCCTTATGGAACAACAATTCATAAAACTCTTGTTTTTCTCTCCTAAAAGGTATAATAGTTAAAATATCTCCTTGGATCTGTTTTAGAATTAAAATATCTTCAGATAGAAAGAAAGGGAACTATTTTATTGAAGCAACTATTAAAACGTGCATAAACAATGAATCTTCTTGGAACACTGAAAAAATTAAATTAAAAAATAAATAAAAGGTGCTTCTGGTGCTACATGTAAATGTCATTTCATGTAAGTGATCCTGACCCTGGTTTCTCAGTGCTGAGGTTCACATGGCACTTTTTCAATTTCTCAGACTGCCTCCATTACCATTGTAATAATAACTATTATTTTTACATTGGAAGAGGCCAGAGGATCTCACCCGTCATGTTCTAAAAGTTTAGTATTATGTTTGCATAATCCTTCCTTTGATTTTATTTCCAGTCTCAGAGTTCATTGATCTCAATAACTCTGCAATAAGATGGTGAAATATTTCTGGGAAAAGTGGTGGGTTTAAAGCCTATTGTAAAATTTTGAAAGGGTAAAATTTTTGGATTATTTATATAATTAAAATTTTCAAACTCATAAATAGTTATTATACTAATGCGTCGTTCATGTAGCATCAAGAAAGAATGAGTAGTTGCTGATAAATAAGAGTGGAATTTATCTTTACCAAGTACTGAAACTTTAAAACAAAACAAAAAACTCTTTTTGTTAGAAATATTCTAAAATATGTATTTCCTTGTCATTTAAAATTTGTATGGTTGTCTCAGGGTTATCATTACATACATTGGTTATTCTGCCATGCTGTAAAATATAGTAGCACCTCAACAAAATCTTGGAGTACAGAGCTTTGTTTTTTACTAAATGTCTATAGACTACTGTCCTTTTGAAGTTCTTCTTTTCTTTTAATGTAATTTTCCCCTGCTTCTTTGCTGACAAGCTGTCACCTCTTGGTACTGCATGCCAACCTCTTTCATTTATTATTTTCTAATTATGTTTTATATGTACTGTATTATAAGTAATCAAGCTAAACATCACATGAAATTTTAGAAATGTAAAAGGGTAATTAGCACTTATCTAATAAGCTTCTTAACTTTTTGGACTATGGATATATTTGAGGGTGTGATAAAGAGCTATGGGTTATTTTCTATACCTAGAACATAGGTATACATAATTTTACATATTGTTTCAGGAGTTTTATAGTCCTCCTCAAGTTCACTCATGGATATCAGATTAAAAACCTCTTGAACAGAGGGCCTGGGTAGCTCAGTGGGTTAAAGCCTCTGCCTTCGGCTCAGGTCATGATCTCAGGGTCCTGAGATCGAGCCCTGCATCGGGCCCTCTGCTCAACAGGGAGTCTGCTTCCTCCTCTCTCCCTGCCTGCCTCTCTGCCTACTTGTGATCTCTCTCTGTGTCAAATAAATAAATAAAATCTTTAAAAAAAATAAAAAAGTAAAAACCTCTTGAACAAATCCACATTTGTCTAAGTTGCATTTACAAAAGCAACCTTCCCACTTGCAAACTCAATCTACAAAATATCCAGCACCTAAAGAACAACAAAAAATGTTTATTCAAAGAGCATCAGTTCTTCCCACTATTGAGGCTGATGTTAGCACTGTTTATTTAGTGAATGTCACTTTGGAATTACCAACAAATGGAGTTAAAACTGTCTCTCACTATGTTGATTTGTCAATAGGTAGAAGATTTTCCTTCCATGTTGGAATAAGCTCAGGACTGACTGAAAGTTAGTAAACCTGATTCTCTCACAATTAGTTAGTACTAATTGTCTTTTCCCAGGCAAGTCCTGAACCTTCCAGTTTCCTCATCTGTAAAGCAAGAAATTTGCTCTAGTCTGGGAATTTCTAGTCCCTTGTTAAGCTAAAAAGGATAACATAAATAATAAAGGTCTGAGTAAAGATAACTAACTCATTTGATTCTCCCATGAGTAGTATGGTTATTATGGTGAATATTTTGATTGCTTGGCTTCCTTTTCTGTGTTGCAGATAACAGAAATTCCAGATGAATCAGACACCTATCCATGGATGTTCTCAGTATACAAAGCTTTTCATAAGCTAACTGTAGTTAGATTGAAAAGAAGGCCAGCTTTGCTAAATATTACCAGGTAGTACAGTTGTATTTAGCGGTACATAATTGGTGCAGAATTAGAGTCTTTTAGTTGAAGCATTTTTAATAATATGACCTAAAGATGAACTAAGATTCTGACTAGATGTTTTGTTGATATTTGCCTTTATATAACTTGCAGATTTTGTTCAGTCAGAGACAAGTCACTTGGCTTTTAGGTTTCCAAATTATCGTTTATTACTTGTTTTATTTTTTGTTTTTAACTAGGCAAGTAAAACTTGAAATGGATCAGTACAAAGAAGAACTCTCTAAAATGGAAAAAGAAATAATGTACCTAAAACGAGATGGAGAAAGTAAAGCAATGCATCTCTCTCAGTTAGATATGATCTTAGAACAGACAAAGACAGAACTAGATAAGAAAACAAATTCTGGTAAGCAACAGGTTAACTGAGCTTAGCTGCCTGTATATTTATATTTAAAAAGTGGAATAAAGTAAGAAATTGTGTTACGGGGCTGGAAGGGACAATGAGGGCTCAGTATTTTGTGTCTTGTAGATGAATAAAATTGGATATTCTCAATTATAACTTTTTACAAATTTTAATAACATGTTTTTTATATAGCTCTAAAATTATTTTTTCCTTTTAACAGTGAAGGAATTAGAAAAATTACAGCACCACACTGAAACTGAACTAGCTGAAGCTTTGCAGAAACGGGAAGCATTAGAATCTGAACTCCAAAATGCACATGGAGAATTAAAAAGTACTTTAAGACAACTTCAGGAATTGAGAGATGTACTACAGAAGGCTCAGTTATCATTAGAGGAAAAATACACTACTATAAAGGATCTCACAGCTGAACTTAGGTGCGTAATAGTAAGAAATGATACCACAATTAAAGGTATTTCACTTTATTACTCTGACTCCGTGGGTCATAAAGTAAAGTTTGCTGTTTAATTGTAGATATCTAAATTTCTCAACTGCCTTCGACTCACTGTTGTTCATCCCAGTCAGTCTGTCCCATGCTCCTTTTAACTAATTCAGCCTTTCCTCATGACTAATATTCCCATCCTTGGTCTTTGGACCATTTTATTCTGACCCTGTCCTGTATTATATAGTGGTAAAAAAATGATTAGGCCAGCATACGGCACTGGTTAATAGCAACATAATATTAATAATGACAACATGTTCTTTGTATTAAGCCCTCATTTATGCCAGGATTATTCCCAGGGCTTCCTATATGATCTGACTCATTTCTTTACAATAAAGCTATCATTTATTTATTACCACCTTTTTATACTTGAGAGAACTGGGTCTTGAGAAAATTAAGTAAAATACCCAAAGTCACATAATAAGGTCCAGAGAGGGAGTTAAACATAAATTTGTCCAACTCTAAAATCTGGATTCTTAGATTAGCAATGATAGCATAAAATGCTGTTCCAGCACACACCTATGGTGAGTGGGGGGTGGAGAGCCAGATGAGAACCAAGATGTAGGAAATAGATTCTGGAAAGGAAAACAGAATTAAAAACCAGGATGTGAAATGTGGGATGACGGGATAGAGAGCAATGAGAGGACCCAGGAATTTAGATGTATCCCATAACTCAGTGCAGGACCCCTGTCTCTTTTCTACCCACAAACTCATCCTTAGTAAATTTCATATAGCTTTAAATATTGTGTGTCAGACTTCCAAACCCACATTTCTAGTAATGACCTCTAGTAATGGCATCTTAAACTTGGCCAAAACAGAACTCTTCTTTTTTTTTTCTTCATAACCATACCCTTCCTGCATCTCAGAATCATGCAGTTGCTCAAACTAGTAATCTGTAAAAGTAGTCTTGTCTCCCTTCCTCTTTTTTCATCCAACCTATTAGGAGTTCATGTCAACTTTACTTCCAAAACATATTCTGAAATCTGTTGATTTCTTGGCTTCTTTTCTGTTCCCACCTTAAGATAAGCCATCATCATATCTTACCTGGTCTGTTGCTATGGTTTCCCTAATGGCCTCCCAGCTTAAGTACCTGACCCTCCCTATAGTCCATTTCAGTTTATGGAGTTAACGTTATGATTTAAAACATAATAGAGGGAGCGCCTGGGTGGCTCAGTTGGTTAAGCGACTGCCTTCGGCTCGGGTCATGATCCTGGGGACCCGGGATCGGGCCCCACATCAGGCTTCCTGCTTTGGCGGGAGGCCTGCTTCTTCCTCTCTTAGTCCCTCTGCTTGTGTTCCCTCTCTAGCTGTGTTTCTCTCTGTCAAATAAATAGATAAAATCTTAAAAAAAAAAATAATAGAAATGGACTTAAGTTTATTATTTAAAATTATTTAAAATAATATTATATTGTGTCCCTACTTAAACCTTCCAATGGCTTCCCCAAATATTCAGAATAAAATCAAAGTTCCTTGGGAAATGTAATCAAAACTACAGTGAGATACTGCTTCACACCCTCTCAGATGACCATGATGCAAATAAACAAACAAACAAAAAAACCCCAAACTGAAAATAACAAGTGTTAACAAGTGTGTAGAGAAATTGGAACCCTCATACACTGATGTTGGAAAACTAAAATGATACAGCTGCCTGTGGAAAACAGTTTGGCATAGTTAAGTTAAATATAGAATTACTGTGTAATTCATTAATTCTTCTCCTAGTTATGCACTCAGAAGAATTAAAAGCATCATGTTCAAGAAAACTGTGTACAGATGTTCATAGTAGCTGTATTCACAGTAGCCACTAGGTGGAAACAACCCAAATATAATGGATAAAAACAATGTGATATATCTGTGTAGGGAATATTATTCAGCCATTGAAAAGGAATAAAGTACCGATATCTGCCATAACATAGATGAACCTTGGAGATATTAGGCTAAATGAAATAAACCAGATATGTGTTGTATAATTCTGCTTATATGAAATTAGGAAATTAGGAATTAGGAAATTAGAATATACAGGAAACTAATTCCTAATTAGAATTAGGAAATACATAGTGATAGAAAGCAGATTAATGGTTGCTGGGAACTAGGGGGTGGGACAATAGAAAATAACTGCAGGTGTATGTGAAGTTCTCATCTGGAGTGATGATAAGTACTGGAAATAGTGGTGATGATTACCCAACATTGTGAATTTACTTAATATAACTGAACTGTACACTTTAAAGTGGTTAAAATGGGGGGCACCTGGGTGGCTCAGTCATTAAGCATCTGCCTTCAGCTCAGGTCATGATCCCGGAGTCCCAGGATCCAGCCCCATATCAGGCTCCCTGCTCAGCGGGAAGCCTACTTCTCCCTCTCTCACTCCCCCTGCTCGTGTTCCATTTCTAGCTGTGTTTCTTTCTGTCAAATAAATAAATAAAATCTTTAAAAAAATAAAGTGGTTAAAATGGTAAGTGGTTAAAGTGGTAAATATTATATGTATTTTACCATAGTTATTAGAAAAAAAATCAAAGCTCCTTATCATGGAATACAAAGCCCTACATGACAAGGTTCCTGCCTGTTTCTCTGGCCTCATTTTGTACTCTTACCTTTTTCCTGGCCTTTTTGTTGGTACATAAAACTTACTAAATTTTTCCTATCTTTTGACTTTGCTGTAGCTGTTTTTTGGGGCCTGAAATAATGATTGAATGGCCAACTTCTTGCCCTTCATATTACCTTAGAGGATCCTTTTTTTTTTTTTTTTAAGATTTTATTTGTTTATTTGACAGAGAGAAACACAGCTAGAGAGGGAACACAAGCAGAGGGATTGAGAGAGAGAGAAGCAGGCTTCCCGCTGAGCAGGGAGCCCGATGTGGGACTCGATCCCGGGTTTCCGGGATCATGACCTGAGCCGAAGGCAGTCGCTTAACCAACTGAGCCACCCAGGCGCCCCTAGAGGATCCTTTTTTAAAAAAAAATAATTTATGTAATTTTTTCAGTGTTCCAAGATTCAGTGTTTATACCACCTACTCTCAAATAGCCACCCAGGCACTATCTCATCACTGTCTTTAATGCTCTAACATACCACCTTATATTTTTATTTTTGTTTATTATTTGTAGTGTGTCTTCTCTATGGTCCTACTAGTATGCTCCATGTGATGAAGAACATCTGTCTTGTTTACCATTAAATCCACAGTACATAGAAGCCTGGTGTATAGGAAGCATCCAATAAGTATTTGCTAAATGGTTAAGTGAATGTGAATGGATGAAAGAAGTAGAAATGAAATCTTAAATTCTAGCTAATAGCTGAATTATGGAAACTCAGCTATTCACTTATACAATTATTTATAGAATTCATTTCATAATAATTTATTAGTGTAGCCTTGTGTTTTATAACTACTGAGACATTTTTTAAGATCTTATTTATTTATTTATTTATTTATTTATTTATTTATTTATTTAAAGAGCATGTGAGTGGGGGGATGATGAGCAGAGGGAGAGGGACAAACAGACTCTGCGCTGAGTACAGAGCCTGACGTGCGGCTTGATCCTATGACCCTGGAGATCATGACCTGAGCCTAACTCAAGAGTTGGTCACTCAACTGACTGAGCTATGCAGGCACTCCTAACTGTTGAGACTTCTAAGAAAATAGTAAACAGTTCATTAAAGAAGTTCACAGTCTGCTTTAAAAAATTCGTACCTTTGTTCAATATTATTCATATTGAAGTCTGGAAAACCATGAAGATTTTCAAGATCAACATTTTTACCTTTTGTCATATGAAAACAGAGTTCAAATTAAAATTCTTTGGTTGCATTCTGTGATTTGAATGGTACAAGTCTTAAAGTTGTATCAGTATTAAGCATTTTTATAACATAAAATTATAAATAAGTTAAGGTTTTAAGAGAGATGCAGTTTATAAAAAATGTTTCCATATTAGACTTCACTATATGTAAAACATCTTTCAAGTAAAATTCCCATGAGAAACACAGTGGTCATTTACTGAGCTGTGGATATCAAAGATACCAGTCGTGAAATAAATGCCTTGTTCAGTTGTAATAAACTCACGACTATTACAGTGGTTATGCTCTCCTGATCTGAAAAAGTGAAAAATATGGGCATATTTTTAAAATTCTTATACTGATTCAGTTTTATATCTTGGGAGTACTTTAACATTTAGCTTAAATTGTCTACATTAATAGTGTTTGAGTTAAATTTGTTTGAGAATACTCTATTAAAGTCACAATTGAGACCAGTCATTTTCTTCATACAGTATTTCTTTAATTTAAACCCTTTCAGTCAGAAATAATTACATATATTTTAATCACTTTTAACTTACAGGAATTTAACCCAAATGACTTAATTTTTCAAAACTCTAATATTCCTACTATTTGCTCTGATCTTTTTCCTTTGATAAATTGCAGAGAATGCAAGATGGAGAATGAAGATAAAAAGCAAGAACTCCTTGAAATGGATCAGGCACTTAAGGAGAGAAATTGGGAACTAAAGCAAAGAGCAGCTCAAGTTGGTTTTCTTCATTATATTTAATGAAATTTTCCATTACAGTATAATCACACAGGGTTTCAGAGATCACCACTTTTTAGTAAAATGGACCTTCTTTAAGCATGTATGTTTTTCTGCTCACATTAATACTTTTAAAATTAGAAATATGTCATCTTTCTTCATCTTGCTTCTTTATAGCAAGTCGATTTTTGAGAATGGTTAGATTAGTATCTGAACCTTTTGATCTCTTTCCTTATTACATATCATTAAGATAACAGGATTAGAGGAGATGTAATTCCTTTAATATTGTGTTTGCTGGAGGAACAAAACAATTCAAGAAGCATCTTTTTTAAAGACTTTATTTCCTAGACCAGTTTTAGGTTCACAGTGAAATTGAGCAGAAGGTACAGAGATTTCCCAAATACACCTTGCTACCATAAATGCACAGCCTTCCCCATTATCAACATCCCCAGCCCAAGTGGTACACTTGATAATAGTTGATGAAGCTACACATTATAATCCTCCAAACTCCATAATTTACAGTACAATTCATTCTTGGTGTCTACATTCTCTGGGTTTGGACAAATGTTTAATGACACGTTTCCATCATTATGGTATCATCCAGGGTATGTTCAATGTTCACTGCCCTAAAAATTTTCTGTGCTCCACCTAGCATCTTTCTTCCTCTTCCCCCAACCCAAGAAACCACTGATCTTTTTATTGTATCCATCATTTTTCCTTTTCCAGAATGTCATGTAGTTGAAATCGTATAGTACATAGTCTTTTCATATTGGCTTCTTTTCACTTAGTAATACTTGTTTAAGTTTTCTCCACATCTTTTCATTACTTGATAACTCATTTCTTTTAGCACTGAATAATATTCCATTGTCTATATGTACTACAGTTTACTTATCCATTCATCTACTGAAGGGCATGTTGGTTGCTTCTAAGTTTTGACAATTAAATGAATAAAGCTACTATAACATCTGCATGCAGATTTTTGTATGGATATAAGTTTTCAGCTTCTTTTGGTAATTACAAAGGGGCATGATTGCTGAATCAGAAGATAAGAGTATGTTTAGTTTTATAAGACTTTCCAAACTGTGTTCCCAAGTGACTTATGCCAATTTGCAATGAATGTAAATTCCTGTTGCTCCACATCGTGGCTAGCATTTGGTGTTGTCAATGTTCTGAATTTGGCCATTCTAATTAGTGTGTAGTGGTATCTCCTGGTTAATTTGCACTTCTCAGATGACATAAGATATGGAGGATATTTTCCTGTGCTTATTTTCTATCTGTCTATATTTTTTGGTGAGTGTCTGTTATAGTCTTTGGCCCATTTTTAAATTGAGTTGTTTGTTTTCTTATTATTGAATTTTAAGAGTTCTTTGTATATTTTGAATACAAGTCCTTTCTTTTTCAGATGTGCCTTTTGCAATAATTTTCTTCCAGTTTGTGGCTTTAATTCATAATCTTTTGACATTGGCTTCACAGAACAAAAGTTTTTAATTTTAGTGATGTCCAGCTTATTATTTTTTTTCATGAATTATGCTTTTGGCTTTGTGTCTAAAAAGTCACCCAGGGTCATCCAAGGTTATCTTCTAGAAGATACATGTTATCTTCTAGAAGTTTTATAGTTTTGCAAGTTAGACCTAGGTCTGTGATCCATTTTTAGTTAATTTTTGTGAAGGATGTGGTGTAGATTAATTTTTGCATATTATTGTCCACTTATTCCGGCACTATTTGTTGAAAAGATTATCTTTTCTCCATTATATTGCCTTTGTTCCTTTGTCAAAGGTTAATTAACATATTTAGTTTCTGGATTTCATTCTGTACAATTATCTATTCACCTGCGTTTTTGCCAGTACCACAGTCTGTTTACTGCAGCTTTTTAGTTCGTAAAGTCAGGTATTATCACCTCTTCCAACTTTGTTCTTCTTCAGTATCATGTTGGATAAGAATATCCAGTGTTTTGCCTCTCCATGTAAGCTTCAGAATCAGTTTGTCAATATCCATGAATGAATTTGCTGGAATTTTGATTGGAATTGCCTTGACTGTATAGATTTAGTTGAGAAGAACTGACATCTTGAATCTTGACAATATTGAGTCTTCCTATCTGTGAACATGGACTATCTCTCTATTTAATTCTTTGATTTCTTTCACTGGATTTTTTATAGTTTCTCTTTATAGATCTTATATATATTTAGCTATATTTATATCTAAGTATTTTGTTTTGGGGGTGCTAATGTAAATCATATTATGTTTTAATTTCAAATTCCTTTGTTTAATCTGATATATAAGAGGGTGACTGACTTTTTTATACTTCTTGAATCCTGCAGTCCTGCTATAATCACTTATTAGTTCTAGGAATTATTTTGTCAGATCTTTCACATTTTCTACCTAGATGATTATATCATCTATAAACATAGTTTTGTATTCTTTCCTAATATGTATATCTTTTATTTCTTTTTCTTGTCTTACTGCTTTAGCGAGGACTGCTAGAACAGTGTTGAAAAACAGTAGTAACGAGAGTATCCTTGCCTTGTATCTAATCTTAGTAGGAACATTTTGAGTTTCTCACCATTAAGTATGATGTGAACTGTTTTTCTATAGATATTCTTTATTAAGTTGTGGAAGTTCCCCTCTAGTCCTTGTTTTTGAGAGTTTTTATCATGAATGTGTGTTGAAATATCTTTATCTCGTTTTGATATTAGGTTAGTACTGGCCTCATAGAAAGAGAAAGTATTTCCTCTGCTTCTGTTTTTTGAATTGGATTGCAGAGAATTGATATAATTTCTTTCTTATTAGATGTTTGGTAGAATTCACTAGAAAGCCCATCTGGACCTGCTGCTTTCTCTTTGGGAAAATTATTAATTGTTAATTTCTTTAATAGATATAAGCTTATTTAGATTGTCTCTTCCTCTGTGAGTTTTGGCAGATTCTATCTTTTAAGTAATCGATCTGTTTCATTAGTTTTGTTAAATTTGTGGTCAGAGTTGTTATAGTATTCGTTATTATCCTTTTAATGTCTTTGAGAGTTATAGTAGTGTCTTCTCTTTTATTTCTTATATTAGTAATTTGCATCCTCTCTCTTTTTTCTTAGCCTAGCTAGAAGCATATTGATTTTATTGACCAAAAGAATCAGCTTTTGATTTTGTTGATTTTCTCTGTTGATTTCCTGATTTTAATTTTGCTGATTTCTGCTTTAATTTTTATTATTTCTTTTCTTCTGCTTACTTTGGATTCAATTTCTTCTTCTTTTTCTAGTTTACCAAAGTAGAAGCTTAAGTGACTGATTTCAGATCTTTCTTCTTTTCTAATATATGCATTCAGTGCTGTACATTTTTCTCCAAATACTGCTTTGGCTGCATTTCACAATTTTTGTTATGTTGCATTGTATTTAGCAGCATTTATTTAACATAAAATGAAGCCTAAATCATTTATTTGTTATTTATGTACATAGTTGCATCTTTCCTTTAAATTTCTATAATACATCTGAGGCTTAAGAGTCAGTATTTATAAGCAATGCATATTTTTCTCATTTTGTAAAATAATTTGAGGTGAGTTTATGTTTAAGTTAAGGTCATTTTAAACAGTTTTAAAACACATTCCATGCACACAATTTTTCACATTAGAATTAAGTTGAGTAGTAGTTTGATGTTACTTTTGTATTTAGGTTACACATTTGGATATGACTATTCGTGAGCACAGGGGAGAAATGGAACAGAAAATAATTAAATTAGAGGGTACTCTGGAGAAATCAGAATTGGAACTTAAAGAATCCAACAAACAGGTAAATTATTTGAAATTACATATTTTACATTGTTTTTAAAAATAATTCCTTAACTTGTAAGCATCTATTTATCATTTACATAATATGGCTTTTTTATAGGATACATACAATAAAAATACTACATAATTTTAATCACCTTGTAGATGCTACTTTAAATTTATTTTTCTCCTCTTCGTTTTTCCCATTTTATTGACATATAAATAATAGAAATTGCATATATTTGAGATATGTAACATGTTTTTTATATACACTGTGAAGTAATTATCACAATCAAGCTAATTAACATAACCATCACCTCATTTATTTTAATTATTTATTTTTGCTGAGAATGCTTAAGGTCTGTTCTCTTAGCAAATTTCAGGTATACAGTACACTATTACTAACTATAATCATATGCTGTACATAAGATTTGCAGAATTTACTTGTCCTGTGTAACTGAAACCTTATGTTTTGACCAGCATTTCCCCATTTTCCTCACTCCCTAGCCTTTGATGATTACCTTCTTAATGTTACTTCAAATGTAGTTTTTCTTGTTTCAGCATGTCCACATATTTATCATGTGTGCATGTTTGAATATGTATAAAATATCTCTGGAAGGATTTGTAATTCTCTTAACTGTGGCTCCTCTAAGAAAGGAACACAGTGGGAAGAGAACTTTGTTTTCACTAACTATATTTTTCACCTCTTGCACATATTACCTATAAACTACTTGTGAGGTCACATGACATCTGTTGTTTTAATGTTCTCTAATTTTCCTTTCTTATACAAATGTGGTTGAGACTTTAATTTCTTTTAGTATATTTTAGGTGTACAAATAAATATCTTATTAAGCATAAGAATTCTGGTGTTAATATCTAAATTATGATGGTCTTAAGAAAAATACATTTTATATTTTGCTCTTGTATATATATGTGTCTAAAGCTTGACTTACTTGGACTGCAGTTATGATTAAAAAACTATTTTCCTTACTTACATTAATATTGCTCTGTTTAAAATTCAGATAGAAAGTTTGAATGAAAAGTTGCAAAATTCCAAAGAACAGCTTCGAGAAAAAGAGTTTATAATGCTGCAAAATGAACAGGAGATAAATCAACTGAAAAAAGAAAATGAACGAACACAACAAAAGATGAAAGAAATGGAAAGTGTAAGCAAATTGTTTTCAGCCTTAGGAACAGAGTAATATTATCTAAAAAGTGATATAAATCTTTGTTTTAAACAGGTTGTTTTTAAAATTTAGAAACTGTGCCCTAAGTATTTTTAGGCTAATTCTTTGTATCAGATAATTATTGGTTTCTTTGATCTTTTTAAATATTTTACTCTGATCTTCCAGTTGTAGGCAAGGGCATCATCTTACTTGGTCAATACATATTTATTGAGAACCTACTATGTAATAGAGCTAGTGGTAGAGATATTAATGAGATATACTTGTTTGTCCTTCAGGAACTCTATCCAGAGAATGAATGAACAGATAATAATTGTACATTAAAGAGACCAAATACATTGCGTTAGTTGCCAGATGAAGTTGGATGTTTTTGTCTTACCATTTTACATGTGTGTTGACTGGTAAACCCATTTTACCCACTTGCCTTTTTAAAAAGTGAATTTGCTTCTGAGAGCTCTCATATATGTAACTTTTTTTGGTTTTTAAATACTCAGCTTTAAAGCTTCACATATAGCTCTTTATTGTGTTTATCTTTCTGCTCCAGTAGGATATAAAATCCATAAAGGTAGCCACTTTGTCTCCTTTGTTCTCTCCTAAGTCCTCAGTACCTAAAATAGCACAAATCACATAGTAAGCATGAATAAGTATTTGTTAAATTATATACATAAATTAAGCAGGGTCTGTGAAAGCAAGTTTGGGCCCCAGGGAAAAGAAAATGATTATTGGCCCACTCCTTTCATGCTCCCTAACAAAAGCTGACTAAAAATATTTACATGAGGTTTATACTGATACATAATACAGTTGGACCCAAAGTCCCCATTCCAGACATCAGGGTCCTGATGATTTGTACTCATTTTTATCCTTCTTGTCAACTCTAAAGTCAATTACCTACCTTCTAATCTCCCTCACCAAGCTAATTTAGAACTAACTTACTTTTCATTGATTTTTTTTTGTCCCTCTGAAAACGGTTCTTTATTAGGGATTTAACTGAGCAGTAATGTAGAAATGATTCAGAAGGAGTGGCAGTCCCAGAGGCAAATTTTACTTTTACAGAGAATAAGGTCATAACCTTAACCCAAACATATGCATTAATGGTGGCTTTTGATTATTCATTCCAATGTATTCTCCATCTGTGAAATGGATAACCAGATATTAGCTTCTTTTGTTTCTTTATATTATTATGTTATTCTGTCATATTATAGTCATAATAATAAAGGATTATGCAGTTTGCATGTTAGTCATGCAAAATATACCAGTTTGTCCCAGATTGATTAAGTACATTTTCTTATCATTAAATAGGAAAAAAAATTTTCTGAATATCAGTTTCACAGTGGGTGATGATGTGTGTTAAATTTTATTTTTTTTTTATGATTTTATTTATTTGAGAGAGGAGACAGCTAGTGATAGATATAGCAAGAGAGGGCACAAGCAGGGAGGACAGGGAGAAGGGGGCTGTCAATGAACAGGGAGCCCCATGTGGGGCTCGATCCCAGGACTCCAGGATCAAGACCTGAGCCAAAGGCAGACGCTTAATTGCCTGAGCCACCCAGGTGCCCGTTGTGTGTTCAGTTTTATAGAGATCGAGAGTTGGGTTTGGGGAAATCACTTAGTAAAAGAGAAATTAGAATAAGAAACAGGTTAATCTATATCATTTCATTTTGAAGCCTACAAATATCTTGTATATTTCAGGTTATGAAAGAACAGGAACAGTACATTGCAACTCAGTACAAGGAGGCCATAGATATGGAGCAAGAATTGAGGCTAACTCGGGAGCAGATGCAGAACTCTCATGCAGAATTGTTGGAGGCTCGTCGTCAACAAGTCCAAGCACAGAGAGAGGTGGAAAGGCTCTCAAGTGAACTGGAGGAAATAAAGCAACTCTCTAAAGAAAAAGTAATCCCTATTCTAAATAATTTTACCTCAGTAAAAATCTTTAAAAATTTTAGCATTTACTTTTTTAAATTGTAGATTATATTAACTTTTACATACTGAATGTACTTCATGCTACTGAATTTTACACTTAAAACTGGTTAAAGTGGTAAAAGTACTTTTAAATCTGGTTAAATTTTGTTATGTATATTTTACTAAAATTTTAAAATGAAAAGTTATATTTAATATAGCCTAATATATAATTAATATTATACATTAGGTATACTTATAGTAATATAAGTAGGAAGACCTTTGGAACTGAGTTTTGGCCAAACTAACTAGTTTTCAATAAATTGAGTTACAAAGTACTTTTAGATTTTCAAGAGAGTTTAAGCTATCATTTAAAAAAAAAACTAATCTTTCTTGAGTAAAATTTTTTACATTTGTAGCTACTAAGTGAAACTGACAATCTGAATTTATAACTGTTATGAAATCTGTAGTCCAGAACCCTTAGGGAGAGAAAGTGCTTTAAATAACAACAATAATATACATTGTATTTCCCCAGTATTTGGTAGAAGGTTAACAACTTTGCTTAAAAATACTTAGATTGATATGTTTGGGTTAATTACTTAGACTTTGAGAAAGATGTATTTATTGGTGTTTCAGAAAAGTGCCTATGAGTCCTCTGCTTTTTATTATATTCACTAATACAGTATAGGAATTGCATTAAAGTATCTTTACATTTAAGTTTGGTAAACTTAATGCTTTTATTCACATATCTGGTTGGTTTGACTAATAAATAATAATATATAAGGGGACATGCCTGGGTGGCTCAGTTGGTTAAGTGTCTGCCCTGGAATCAGGTTCTTGGGATGGAGTCCTACGTTGGGCTCCCTGCTTAGCGTGGAGTCTCCTTCTCTCTCTACCTCTGCTCCTTCCCAACTCATGCTTGTGCGCTCCCTCCCCCTCCCCGCTTTCTCTCTCTAATAAAATATTTTTTTTAAAAAAGAATATAGGGGCACCTGGGTGGCTCAGTTGGTTAAGCGACTGCCTTCGGCTCAGGTCATGATCCCGGGGACCAGGGACCGAGCTCCGCATTGGGCTCCCTGCTCAGCAGGAGGCCTGCTTCTCCCTCTGTCACTCCCCTTGCTTATGTTCCCTCTCGGGCTGTGTTTCTCTCTGTCAAATAAATAAAAATCTTTAAAAAAAAAAAAAGAATATATAAGGAATTTTTATGAGAATATGTTGGGCATTTGGCACTCTCCTAGGAAAAGCTCTTAGGAAGCTATCTGCTTTTATCTCATCGCTGCCCTTATCAGGAGTATCTGAATATAGTACAATTGATTTTGTGTGGATATGGTAAGCTCAACTAATCAAAAAAGTGAATGGAAGTGAAGAATTATTTAAAGTGACAGTTTAACAAGTAAAAATGGTCAACGACATTCAGCATCAGGGAAATACAAATCAAAATCATAATGAGATACCACCTCACACCAGTCAGAATGGTTAAATATAACAAGTCAGGAAGTGACAGATGTTGGTGAGGATGTGGAAAAAGGGGAACCTTCCTCTTACACTGTTGGTGGGAATGTGAACTGGTGCACCACTCTGGAAAACAGTATGGAGGTTCCTCAAAAGATTGAAAACAGAGCTACCCTATGACCCAGCAATTGCACTACTGAGTATGTACCCCAAATATACAAATGTAGTGATCCAAAGGGGCACATGCAACAGAATGTTTATAGCAGCAGTATCCACAATAGCCAAACTATGGAAAGAGCCCAGATGTCCATCAGCAAATGAATGGATAAATAAGGTGTGGTATATATACAATAGAATACTACTCAGCCATCAAAAAACAAAATTTTGCCATTTGCAACAATAAGGATGGAACTAGAGGGTATTATGCTAACTAGAGAGATAAGGCAATCAGAGAAAGACAGTTATCTTCTGATCTCACTGATATGTGGAATTTAAGAAACAAAACAGTGGATCTGAGAGGAAGAGAAGAAAAAATAAAACAAGATGAAACCAGAGAGGGAGCCAAACCATAAGACTCTTAATCATAGGAAACAAATTGAGGATTGCTGGAGGGGGAAGAGTTGTAGGGATGGGGTAACTGGGTGATAGACATTAAGGAGGGCACGTGATGTAATGAGCACTGTGTGTTTTATTATAAGACAGATGAATCATTGGCCTCTACCTCTGAAACGAGTAATACATTATATGTTAATTAATAGAATCTAAATTAAAAATGGGGGGAAAAGTAACTTTCCCTTTTCAAGTTTCATTTAAATTCAGGTGTAGTTTCAGGTGTAGAATTTAGTGATTCAGCACTTAGAATACCCGGTGCTCATCACAAGAGCCCTTCTTAATCCCCATCACCTGTCTAACCCATTCTCCCATTTACTCCCCTCTGGTAACCATCAGGTCTCTATAGTTAAGCATCTGTTTCTTGGTTTTCCTCTCTTCCCCCCAACCCATGTTCATTTATTTTGTTTCTTAAGTTATACATGAGTGAAATCTAATGATATTTGTCTTTCTCTGACTTATTTCATTTAGCACAATTCTCTCTAGCTGTATCCACATTATTGCTAATGGCAAGATTCGATTTTTTTTATGACTGCATAATATTCCATTGTATCTCTATACTATATCTTCCTTATCCGTTTATCAGTCGACGGACATTTGGGCTCTTTTCATAATTTGGCTATTATGGGTAATACTGATATAAACATCAGGGTGCATGTATCCCTTTGAATTAGTATTTTTGTATCCTTTGGGTAAATATCAAGTAGTGCAATTGCTGGATCCTCAGGTAGTTCTATTTTTACCTTTTTGAGGAACCTCCACACTGTTTCCCAGAGTGCTGCACTAGTTTGCATCCCCACCAACACCTTTCTCTGCATCCTTGTTTCTTGTGTTATTTTTGGCCATTTTGAGGTAGTATCTCATTGTAGTTTTGATTTGTTAAAATGATAGTTTAAAATAAAATATTTCAGCTTAAAACTCTAAACATATATTCAAGTATAAATCTTTTAATTCAGGACCAGATATTGTTTTTTTGTGTGCATATGGGTAGGGTCTTTGATTAGAATTCCACATAATCTTTTTTGCATTAATCATACTGCCATTCCCTCATTTATTGTTTCCAGTTTAAGAATTAAAAGACATTTTTATTTTTATTTTTATTTTTTTAAAGATTTTATTTATTTGACAGAGAGAAACACAGCTAGAGAGGGAACACAAGCAGGGGGAGTGTAAAAGACATTTTTAAATCAATTGGAGTATAACATCTCTTACATTTTACATGGGGTTTTCCACAATATTTTACAACTATTTTGACTGCTTCTAATTGGGTAAAAAATGTTTGACTTATTCAGTAAGCTATCTCAAAGCATATAATTTCTTTTCATATAAAAACTTTCTTTTTGCATGTATATTTCTTCAATGTTCATGCATAATATATATTAGAATTGAATAATTATAATCATAAGCACAACTAGCATAAATAGGTTTGGATAAATACACAACTGACTCTTTTTTTTTTTTTTTAAGATTTTATTTATTTGAGAGAGAGCGAGCATGCACTCACCAGTGGGGTAAGGGCAGAATGGGAAGCAGACCCCCTGCTGAGTGGGGAGCCTGGCAACACAGAGCTCAATCCCTAGACTCTGGGATCACAATCTGAGCCAAAGGCAGATGCTTAACTGACTGCACCACCCAGGAACCCCACAAGTGCTCTTGATATGCAAACAGTGCATCTGGTGAACAAAATGCACAAACAAGCCTTACAGTAGACTTACCTGCCAACGTTCAACATGCTGTGGTTATTAGTTTGTGTCACAGAATGCACTAGTTGGTGAACTATTATATAATGATAAACAATATACTAATATAGTCCCATTCTTAGTCTCTTAAATGTCTAAATTTCAAAGTATACCATCTAATAAGTTAACTTTGTGTATGAGCACTATATAGTATTATAAAAGATTAAAAAACTTCCATAAATGCACATGATTGGTTTAACCATAAGAGCCAAATAAACAACCTTTTCTTAATATGTCATTTTTAAGGAAGCTCATGGGCACCATTTAGCTGAAGAATTGGGGGCTTCTCAAGTACGTGAAGCTCATTTAGAAGCAAGAATGCAAGCAGAAATCAAGAAATTGTCAGCAGAAGTAGAATCTCTAAAGGAAGCTTATCATCTGGAGGTAAAGAAACTGTAATTTGTTCCAGTACTCCCTGCTACAGAAGTGGATTGAACTATCTGAACAAAAGTTTAAGTCTGGCTTCTAAATGTTCATTATAGAATAACTCATTGTGGTCTTCATTTCTGGTAGCTTAATAAAACTCAACTTCATATCCAGTAAGTTAATGCACTATGGGGTTAAGAGCTTAAATTCTTGAGGTAAGCAGTCTGGTTCGAAATCTCAGCTTATCACCTAGCACTTATGTGACCTTGAGCAAGTAACATCTCTGTCTAAAATGGGCAAAATAATCATATGTACCTCATAGAACTGGATTAAATGAATTAAATGGATTAAATGAATATAGTTAAAATTCTTAGACCAGAGACTGGCTTATCATCATCAGTTACAGCATTTACCAAAACTAACTGGAGATATTTAGTAAACAACATAAGCAGTTTCATGTGATATGAATCTATGATGCTTTGCAGTTTCCAACATTTATTCTGATAGTGAGTTAGAAAGGCAAAATTAGAACCTGATACTTTTTATTTGTTAGTATGTCCTGAGCCTTTATAGAAAAGAGCAGTGTTATCAATTAGAATAGAATTTTTTCTTTTTAAAAACTATATCTAATTGAGGACACGTATTGCATGGAACGCTGGGTGTGGGGCATAAACAATGAATCTTGGAACACTGAATAAATAAAATAGTGTAAAAAAAAAACTATATCTAATGATACCTAAAATATATGTAATAGAACTAAATAAATGACTTATGGAGTTCTAATAAAGCATTTTTCTATGTGAAAAGGATTATAGCTACATTTACAACTACTGCTTTCAAAGAAGTTTGGAACTACCTTTGTGAGGGATTGGTAGGGCTTGTAGTCACCGGTCACTGTGTCTTGCTTAAGTGCGTTTAGATTCATTTTGAAAATAGTGTCTAGGGTGCCTGGGTGGCTCAGTCGTTAAGTGGCTGCCTTCGGCTTAGGTCATGATTCCGGAGTCCCGGGATCGAGATCCGCATCGGGCTCCCTGCTCGGCGGGAAGCCTCCTTCTCCCTCTCTCACGCCACCTGCTTGTGTTCCCTCTCTCGCTGTGTTTCTCTCTGTCAAATAAATAAATAAAATCTTTGAAAAAAAAAGATAAAAATAAAACACTGTGTCTGCCGAACAAAACATATTTGCAAGCTGAGTTCAGATAGCAGGTGAGATTTCAGTCCTTGGTCTTTAAAGACAAATAGAATGCTGTTGGATTCAGCATAATTATTCAATAAATAAATATTAACTACTCAATCAAGTGACCATCAGTAATAACTAGTCTAGCTCAAGTGTTTACCAGCAAGTATTCTTTGTACTTTTATTATGTAGTCTCTGTTCTTTTATTTCTTATCATTCAATTTTTTACTTTAAGTTTTTCAGACTCTCTGAAATTATTTATAAGCAGGAGGTATAAAATGAATTGAAAAATAGGTTTTAATGTTGCTGTTTAACATTTGGTACTGTTTTATACATATGATATAAAAATTTGTAATATGTTTTTGTCCTCTTTGGTACTTGACAAAGATTTATTTTTAAAGCATGTATGTTGTTTGAATATAAAAATGAAGGAATAAATCATTAAAGTAACAGAGTTAGTAAAAAGGATCAATAATTTTTAACAGCATTTAAAAAATTACACATAATAAAAAATAGGAAAAAAGTTGCAGGTTTCAGAATTGTCAGAAAAGTCACTTAATAATAATTGCAAAACTCCTGATTTTTTTTGAAGATTTTTTTTTTTTTTTTTTTTTATGAGAGAAAGAGAGACTGCATGAGCAGGGGGAGTGGCAGACAGAAGGAAAGAGAGAAGCAGACTCCTTGCTGAACAGGGAACCCGATGTGGGACTCAGTCCCAGGACCCTAATTATGACCTGAGCCAAAGGCAGAAGCTGAACTCACCGAGCCACCCAGGAGTCCCCCTGATATTTTTGATAAGAAATAGATATTTTTTTTAAAGATTTTATTTACTGGGCACCTGGGTGGCTCAGTGAGTTCAGCTTATGAACTTCTTCTAAAATCTAAAAAGATTTTATTTACTTATTTGACAGAGAAACACAGCTAGAGAAAGAACACAAGAAGGGGGAGTGAGAGAAGGAGAAGCAGGCCTCCCGCCAAGCAGGGAGCCCGATGTGGGGCTCGATCCCAGGACTCCAGGATCATGACCTGAGCTGAAGGCAGTTGCTTAACCAACTGAGCCACCCAGGCACCCCAAGAAATAGATTTTTAAAAAGTTTTTATTATGGAAAATTTTGAAAGAATGGTATAAATCCTCCTATATTTATAATTCAACTTTAGTAATTATCACTTGTTGGCCAGTGTAATTTCATCTATAAGTATGTTGACGATTTCTTTTTAAAATTGTCTTTTTAACAAGGAATTAGCCATCAGGGAAATTCAAATCAAAACCACATTGAGATACCACCTTACACCAATTAGAATGGCCAAAATTAACAGGATAGAAAACAACAAGTGTTAGAGAGGATGTGGAGAAAGGGGAACACTCTTACACTATTAGTGGGAATGTAACTTGGTATGACCACTTTGGAAAACAGTATGGAGAGTCCTTAAAAAATTAAAAGTAGAGCTACCTTATGACTGTACAATTGCACTACTGGGTATTTACCCCAAAGATAAAGATGTAGTGAAAAGAAAGGCCATATGTACCCCAGTGTTCATAGCAGCAATGGCCACAATTGCCAAACTGTAGAAAGAGCCAAGATGCCCTTCAACAGACAAATGGATAAAGAAGATATGGTCCATATATACAATGGAATATTACACCTCCATCAGAAAGGATAAATACCCAAATTTTGTATCAACATGGATGGGACTGGAGGAGATTATGCTGAGTGAAGTAAGCCAAGCAGATAAAGTCAATTATCATATGGTTTCACTTACTTGTGGAGCATAAGGAGTAACATGGAGGACATTAAGAGAAGGAAAGGAAATGTGAATTGGGGTAAATCAGAGTGGGAAACGAAGTATGAGAGACCGTGGACTCTGAGAAACAAACTGAGGGTTTTGGAAGGGGGGAGGGGTGGTGATGGGTGTTAAGGAGGACACATATTGCATGGAGCACCGGGTGTGGTCCATAAACAATGAATCTTGGAACACTGAAAAAATAAATTATTTTTTAAAAAGGAAATTAAAAAAAATAAAAGGGAATACTTTTGAGAATGAAAAAGGTGTGGTTCATAACTATACCAGGACACCAGGCATAAAACCTGGTCAGTCTTAAGCAAACTGGGAAGTATGATCACCATATCTTTAACCTCACTCACTTCCCTTCCTCCACATATCTCATTCTATTTTGAGGCAAATCCAAGACATGATTATTTCATCAGTAAGCATTTCAGTAAATATCTCTAAAAGATAAGGGCTATTTTAAAAACAACCACAATTCTATTATCACACCTAAAAATTAGACATTAATTACTGAATATTATCAAATGCCCATCAGTTGTTCACATTTTCCCAATTGTCACAAAATGTCTATGTAGTTAGTGATTCAAATCAGGAACAATTGTATGTGGTTAACTGTTGTTAGGTAGATTTAAGACCACAGGTTTCTTCTTCCCCTTTTTTCCTCTAATAAGTTATTTGTTGAGAAATATGTTTGTACCTATAAACAGAATTACTTTAGTACAAGTGGCAGTGAAAAGTATTAGAATTTTTTTTGAAACTAACTCCCTACTTTTTTTTTTTCTTTTTCAATTTTGGGGCTGTGTAGATGATGTCCCATCAAGAGAACCATGCGAAGTGGAAGATCTCTGCTGACTCTCAAAAGACTTCTGTTCAGCAACTAAATGAACAGTTAGAGAAGGCAAAATTGGAATTAGAAGAAGCTCAGGACACTGTAAGCAATTTGCATCAACAAGTCCAAGATAGGAATGAAGTAATTGAAGCTACAAATGAAGCATTGCTTATTAAAGTAAGTAAACATAAAAGTACATAAAACACAGGTAGATTTATGACTTATTTTCCCTGTCCTTATAGTCTAAAAAGGAAAATATGACCAAATGTCGACCAGTTGGAATAAAAAGCATTTTATTTAGAAGATACTGAGTGTGGGAAGTATGAGTATATTGTCTACTGGCCTCTACTTTTCTTGTGGATTCCCTGTCCAGTTTGATATCAGCATGACACGGGCTCATAAAATGAGTTTGGAAGCGTTCCCTTCTCTTCTGTTTTTGGAAGAATTTGAGAAGGGTTGGTATTCTTAAATGTTTGGTAGAATTTGTAGTGAAGTCATCTGGTCCTGGGCTTTTGTTTCTTTGGAAGTTTTTGATTATTGATCCAATTTCCTTACTATTAATTGGTTTGTTCAGATACTCTATTTTTTCATGGTTGTCTTGGTAGGTTTTGTGTTTCTAGGAATTTACCTCTTCTAGATTGACCAGTTTGTTGGCATGTAAGTCTTGTATCAATCTGTAATGATTCTTTGTATTTCTATGGTAACAGTTGAAATGTCTGCTCCTTCATTTCTGATTTTATTTCGGCCATTTTTCCCCTTGGTAAATCTAGCTAAACATTTGTTTATTTTGTTTATCTTTTTAGAAGAATATTATGCAGCCATCAAAAAAACCAAAATCTTGCCATTTGCAACAATGTGGGTGGAACTAGAGGGTATTACACTAAGCGAAATAACTCAATCAGTGAGGGACAGTTATCATATGATCTTATTGATTTGAGGAATTTGAAAAACAAAACAGAGGATCATAGGGGAAGGGAGGGAAAAAATGTAACAAGTGAAACCAGAGAGGGAGATGAACCTTGAGAGACTTGTGGTCTCAGGAAACAAACTGAGGGTTGCTGGAGTGGAGGGGAGTGGGAGGGTTGGGGTGGGTTGGTGATGGACATTGTGAAAGGTATGTGCTATAGTGAGTGCTGTGAATTGTGTAAGACTGAAGAATCATAGACTTGTACCCCTGAAAAAATAATACATTATATTAAAAAAAAACGAACCTCTTCTCAGTTTCATTGATCTTTTCTGTTGTCTTTTTAGTCTCTATTTCTGCTCTGATCTTTGTTATTTCCCCTTCTGCTAACTTTGTGCTTAGTTTGTTGTTCTTTTTCTAGTTCCTTAAAGTGTGAAGTTAGGTTATTACTGATCTTTCTTGTTTTCTAATGTAGATGTTTATCACTGTGAACTTCCCTTTTAAAAATATTTTTGCTATATCTCAAAATTTTTGATACTTCACATTTCCATTCCCATGTCTTGAGATAATTTTTAAAATTTCTTTAGCCTATTGGCTGTTCTATAGCATATTTTTTAATGCCCACATAATTGTGAATTGTCAATTTTCTTATATTTCTAGTTTTATACCATTGTGGTTCGAATATATTAATATTTGTCTTGTTTTGTGGCCTAACACATGGTTTACCTTGGAGAATGTTCCTTGTATGTTTGAGAAGAATATAGACAGGCCTTATGCTGTATGGAATATTCAGCAAATATCTGTTAAGTCCATTTGATCTTATGGGTGGTTCAAGTCCAGTTTTTCCTTATTGATTTTTCTGCCTTGATCTAGCCGTTAATGAAAATGAGGTATTTAAGTCCGCTACCATTATTGTACTTGTTTTTTCTCCCTTCAGGTTTGCTAATGTTTCCTTTATATATTTAGATGCTTCTGTGGGTTTTTTTGGGCCCATAAATATTTACATAATATACTCTTATTAGATTGATGATCCTTTTATGATTATATAATGACATTCTTTGTCTTACAGTTTTGGCTTAAAGATTGGGTTTTTTTCATGTAAGTATAGCTACTCCAGTATTCATTTGATTTCCATTTACATGGAATATATTTTTTATCTATATTATTTTTTAAAATTGTTTTGTTTTAAATTCAATATAGTTAACATACAGTGTTTTGTTAGTTTTCAGTGTATGATGTAGTGATTCAGCAATTCTGTACCTCACCCTGTGCTCATTATGACAAGTGCTCTCCTTAATCCCCATCACCTATTTTCCCCATTCTCACACCCATCTCCCATTTGGTAACCATCAGTTTGTTCTCTCTAGTTAAGAGTCTGTTGGTTTATCTCTCTCTCTTTTTTTTCCTTTCCTTGTTTTATTGTTTCTTAAATTCCATATATGAGTGAAATCATATAGGGTATTTGTCTTTGTCTAACTGACTTAATTTACTTAGCATTATACTCTCTAGCTCCATCTATGTCATTGCAAGTGGCAAGATTTCATTTTTTATGGATGAATATTCCATTGTATGTATATGCCACATCTTATTTAGACATTCATCTCACAGTGGACACAGGCTTCTTCCATATCTTGGCTGTTGTAAATAATGCTGCAATAAACATAGGGGTGCATTTATCCCTTTTAATTAGTGTTTTTGTAATGGGGTAAATGCCTAGTAGTGCAGTTGCTGGTTCATATGGTAGTTCTGTTTTTAGTTTTTTGAGGAACTTCCATACTGTTTCCACAGTGGCTGCACCAGTTTGCACTCCTACCAACAGTCCAAGAGGGTTCCTTTTTTTTTTCACATCTTTGCCAACATTTTTTATTCATTGTCTTGTTGATTTTTAGGCATTTACATGGGTGTGATGTGATACCTCATTGTGGTTTTGATTTGCATTTCCTTAATGGTTACTTACATTGAGCATCTTTTATTTTGTCTGTTGGCCATCTATGTGTCTTCTTTGGAGAAATGTCTGTTCATGTCCCATTTTTAAGCTGGATTATTTGGGTTTTTTTGGAGTTGAGTTGTATAAGTTCTTTATGTATTTTGGATACTAACCCTTTGTCAGATATGTCATTTACAAGTATCTTCTCCCATTCCATTAGTTTTGTTGTTTACTTTCCCAAGCAGAAGCTTTTTTTTTTTTTTTTTTAAGATTTTATTTATTTGAGAGAGACAGTAATAGAGACCAAGCACGAGTTAGGGGTGTTAAAGTCCGATGTCGACCGCCTTCCCAAAGAGAAACCGAGGATGCTCAGGATAATGCAAATCACACAGTGAGGTTTATTTCTAGCTAGCTAGGGTCCAAGCATCTGCCCGGCACAGCGGGTTTCAGCAAGGACCCCGAATGCAAGGGTCTAGGGGTTTATATGCGTTTCAAACAGCAAGCATGAGTCACACAGTAAATTTTCTTGGTTGGGTGAGGTGACACTTTAGTCCCCTCCCCAGTTCCTGAATTGCCCACATATTTCAGGAACTGGGGCAAGGAAGCAAGATGCACAAATGGTTCATTGACTTATGTGCCCCATTTGGTAAACACAGGCCTTGCAAAGGCATCAATCACCAGGGGGTCTTAGATATGCAGAGGCCTAAATCGCAGTAGAGTTTCAGAGCCTGTTCTGCTGGCCTTGAGGCTAAGCAGGCCCTAACAGGGAGAAGGGCAGAGAGAGAGGGAAAAGCAGGCTTCCTCTCAGGAGGGACACAGGGCTTTATCCCAGGTTCCCCCAGGATCATGACCTGAGCTGAAGGCAGATGCTTAACTGACTGAGCTACCCATGCACCCATGCAGCCTTTTATTTTGCTGAATCCCAGTAGTTTATTTTTTTTGTCTCCTTTACCTCAGAAGACAGTTAGAAAAATGTTGCTACAGCTGATGTCAGAGAAATTACTGCCTGTGCTCTGCTCCAGGAATTTTATAGTTTTAGGTCTCACATTTAGGTCTTTAATCCATTGAGTTTATATTTGTGTATGGTGCAAGAAAGTAGTCCAGTTTCATTTTTCTGCATACAGCTATCCAATTTTCTCAAAAACATTTGTTGAAGAGACTTTTTCCCATTGCATATTCTTACCTCCTTTGTCAAAGATTTAATTGACCATATAATTGTGGATATACTTCTGGACTCTCTGTTCTGTTCTCTGGATCTATGGGTCTGTTTTTGTGCCAGTACCATACTCTTTTGATTACTACAAATTTTGTAGTACATCTTGAAATCTGGAATTATGATACCTCCAGTTTTGTTCTTTTTCAAGATTTCTTTGGCTATTCAGGGTCTTTCATGGGTCTATACAAATTTTAGGATTATTTGTAATAGTTCAGTGAAAAATGCTATTGGTATTTTGACAGGGATTGCATAAAGTCTTTGGATTGCTTTGGGTAGTATGGACATTTTTACAATATTTGTTTTTCCAATCAATGAGCATGGACTATCTTTCCATTTCTGTGTGTAATTTCAGTTCTTTCATCAGTGTTTATAGTTTTCAGAGTGTAGGTCTTTGAGAGAGACAGTGATAGAGACCAAGCACGAGTTAGGGGGAAGGGCAGAGAGAGGGAAAAAATCCTAGGTATTTTATTATTTTTGGTACAGTTGTAAATGGGACTGTTAATTACTTCTTATTTTCTCTTTGTACTACTTCATTAGTAGTATATGGAAATGCAGTGGATTTCTGAATACTGATTTTTGTATTCTGCAACCTTATTGAATTAATTTATCAATTCTAGTAGTTTTTTAGTGGAGTCTTTAGGGTTCTGTATATAATATGTCATTTGCAAATAGTGATAATTTTACTTCTTACTAATTTGGATGCATTTTATTCCTTGTCTGTTTACTATGGCTAGGACATGAGTAGGACTATGGCTAGGACTTCTAATACTGTGTTGAATAAAGTGTAGGGAGAGTGGACATTCTTGTCTTATTCTTGGTGTTAGAGGAAAAGCTCTCAGTTTTTCACCATTTTGTATGATGGTAGCTATAGGTTTTTGACATACGACCTTTATTATGTTGAGGTATGTTCCCTCTAAAAGTTTGTTGACAGTTTCTGTCGTGAATGGATGTTGTACTTTGTCAAATGCGTTCTCTGCGTCTATTGAAATGATCATATGGTTTTTATCCTTTCTAGTGTTGATGTATCACATTGATTGAGTTATGAATAGCAAACCACCTTTGCATCTCCAGAATAAATCCCACTTGATTGTGGTGAATGATTTTTTTAATGTATTGTTGGATTCAGTTTGCTTATATTTTGTTGAGGATTTTTTAAATTTAAATTCAATTAGCCAACATATAGTACATCATTAGTTTCATATGTAGAGTTCAATAATTCATCAGTTACATTTAACACCCAGTGCTTATCACATCACATGCCCTCCTTAATGCCCATCACCCAATTACCCCAACCTCCATCCACCTCCCCTCCAGCAATCCTCAGTTTGTTTCCTATATTTAAGAGTCTCTCATGGATTTTTCCCTCTCTGTTGACTTCCCATTCAGTTTTCCCTCCCTTCCTCTATGATCCTCTGCACTGTTTTTCTGTTTCTTATATTCCACAGATGAGTACATCTGTCTTCATCAGTGATATTGGCCTGTAGTTCTTTTTTTGTAGTGTCTTTCATCTTGGTGTCAGGGTAATGCTGGCCTCATAGAAAGAGTTTGGAAGTTTTTCTTCCTCTTGTATCTCTTGGAGTAGTTTGAGAAGAATAGGTGTTAACTCTCCTTTAAATGTTTGGTAGAATTCACCAGTCTGGTCCTGGACTTTTGTTTGTTGGGAGTTATTTGATTACTGAATCAATTTGATTGTTGGTAATTAGCGTATTCAAATTTCCTGTTACTGAGTGGGAAGAAATAAGAGAGTGAGACAAACCATGAGAGACTCTTGACTCCAGTAAACAAACTGAGGGTTACAGGTAGGGAGGTGGATGGGGGAATGGGTTAACTGGATGATGGGCATTAAGGAGGGCACATGAAGTGATGAGCCTAAGGTGTTAATATGCAACTAATAAATCATTGAACACTTTATCAAAAAGTAATGATGCACTATATGTTGGCTAATTGAATTTAAAAAAAATTTCTATTGCTTGGTTACATTTTTTTCTTTCAGTACTTTGAATATATTATGGTACTATCTTCTGATCTGCAAAGTTTCTGCTGAAAAATCAACTAATAGCCTTATAGGGTCCCTTGTATGTACTTATTTTCTTTTGCTGCTTTTAAAATTCTCTTTAGCACTACTTTTTACCATTTTAATTACTATTGTCTTGGTGTGGACCAACAGGGGTTGATTTTTTGGGAGGGGAATCTGTGTGCTTCCTGGATCTAGGTATCTGTTTCCTTCCCCAGATTTAGGAAGTTTTAAGCTATTACTTCTTTAAATAAATTTTCTGCCCCCTTCTCTCTCCTCCTTCTGGGATCCCTATAATTTGTTGCTGCTTTTGATGGTGGTGTTGAGTTTCCTTAATTGTTTTTTTTTTATTGTTCTTTTTTTCTCTTTCCTGTTAAGCTTGTTTTCCATTAATCTGTCATATGGCTCAATGATCTGTTCTGCTTCCTTTCCTTTAGTGTCTTTTTAATTTCAATTTTCAATTCTTCATCTCTGTTTCTTTTTAATGTACTGTCTCTATTGAGGGTGTCACTGAGGTCCTCCACTCTTTTCTCAAGTCCAGAGAGTATATTTTTTTTCTTATAAGATTTTACTTGTTTGGGGGGTTGGAGGCAGAGGGAGAAGCAGGCTCCCTGCTGAGCAAGGAGCCTGATGTGGAACTTGATCCCAGGACCTTGGGATCATGACCCAAGCCAAAGGCAGACACATAACTGAGCCACCCAGGCATCCCCCAGTGAGTATCTTTATGTATGACTATTATTTTAAATTTTCCATCAGGCATATTATCTGTTTCATCAAGTTCTCTTGCTGTGATTTTGTCCTGTTCTTTCATTTGAGATAAATTCCTCTGCCACCTCATTTTGTTTATGTCTGTTTCTATGTTAGGAAAGTCAGCTATGTCTTCTGATCTTGGAAGCCACAGCCTAATGAAGATGTTCTGTAGTGCCCTACACTGCTTCAGGGGTGTCTCTTAAGTGTGTCATATGTGCCCTACTATTGTAGCTTAGCTGCATTTGCCTTTAGTCCAGCAGTCCCCTAGGGCTCTCTTTTCCTGTTGTGGGCAAGGTTTGGTCCCTGTTTTGTTAGTCAGCCAGTTTGGGGCTGCCTTGAGCTTGAGTTGGGTCAGACCAGGCATTTGCCAGATCTGCAGGCTGCTCTCTGTGTTGTCCCTCTGAGAGGCTTTTGTTGGTAGGTGAGGCCTGCAGTCAGACCAGCTGTCTGCCTCCACCCCACTGCTGGGGCCACAGTTGTACTGGTGTATGTGGTTATCTTCCCCTCTTCCTGGTCCAGTAGTCACTTTGGAGTGGTATTGACCCCTTGTCAGGGCTGTTTCACACTGCTGACTTTTGCCACAAGTTTGAATGGACTCCTGTCAAGGGCAGGTCTGCAAGAGAACACAGTGGTGGGGTACACAGTGTTAGCAAGGTATTTGCAGCTCTGTTATGGGGAAGGGACTTGGAACCACTTTTGAAAACTCTTGCCCAGGCTAGGTTGGATAGGGCGAGTCCGCAGGTGAAAACAGGGACAGGGCACGCTGTTAGCAAGCTAGGTGGAGAGTGTTCATGCTGCACTGGTTCCTCCTGGTGTCTGCTTATCTAGGCTGGGAGACGGGAGGGACTGTGGAGCTCTTATGTTGGAGAAGTCTCCCAAAGAACCCTGCCCCCTTACACACACACACACACACACACTCTCTCTCTCTCTCTCTCTGTCTCTCTCTCATATCAGTAAACAGATCTCATCCTTTTTACCCCAGGCAGTTTTTCAAACTGCTGCTTCTGTGCTAGAGCCCTGTGGTGCTCTTTGTTGCTCTCTTTAACGGTAGAGACTCTGGAGACTCTACACTTCCAGCTCTCCCAGAGCCCAGCCTGCTGATACTTAAAGTTCCAGGTGGTAAACCCCACTGATTATAAGAACTTGTGGAGTTGGGTCCATAAGATTTTCTTTCTTTCTTTTTTTAAAGATTTTATTTCTTTGGCAGAGAGAAACACAGCCAGAGAGGGAACACAAGCAGGGGGAGTGAAAGAGGGAGAAGCAGGCTTCCCACCAAGCAGGGAGTCCAATGCGGGGCTTGATCCTGGGACTCCAGGATCATGACCTGAGCCGAAGGCAGACACTTAACGACTGAGCCACCCAGGTGCTCCAAGAGTCCCTAAAGTTGTCAAAGCCAAATGGTAAAGGGATTTATCTTCCCAGCGCAGGTCGCCATGCCTGGAGTTCTGTCATGGGGTGTGTTCTTCTCCCTTCTCCATGCCCACAGTGTCCTTCCCTCCTGCAGACAATCCCGCTAGTCATTTTGGCTCCCAACTGCGTCTCCCTTTTTCCTACCTTCTTCTGTGTAGCCTCTTCTCTACATTTAGCAGTGGAGCATCTGTTCTGCTAGTCTTCAGGTCATTTTCTGGATTAGTTTCACTGATGTGTGTGTTATCTAGTTGTATCCATATGAGGAGGTGAGTTTAGGATCCTCCTTCTTCATCTTCCTGGGAAGATGTCTTTTAACCCTTTGTATTAGAGTTTTAGTGATTTACCCACCATAATTAGAACATCAGAGTGTTCTGAATTTATATGTTTACCTTTACCAATAAGCTTGAAACTTTGATGTTTTCCTGTTACTATTTAGAATTTTTTAAATTTCAGCTTAAATAATTCCTTTTAAAATTTAGTGTAAAGCAAGTCTGGTGGAGATTAATTTCTTCAGCTTTTCCTTGTCTGGAAAACTCTTTATCCTTTAATTCTGAAGGATAATTTTGCCAGGAAGAGTATTCTTGGTTGGCAGGCTTTTGTTTTCGTTCAGCACTTTTAATATGCCATGCATTCTCTTTTTGCCTGCAGTTTTTCTGTTGATTTTCTCATAAGGGTTTCCTTCTACATAAGTAGTTTTTCTCTTGCTGCTTTTTAGACTCTGCCTTTGATTTTTGACAATTTAATTATAAACTATTTCAGTTTGGATCTCTGGATTCATTGTATCTGGAATTCAGTGGGCTTCCTGGATCTGGATATCTATTTCTTTTCTCAAGTTAAAGTTTTGGGCTGTTATTTCTTTAAATAAACTTTGTGTTCTTTTCTCTCTTCTTCTTCTGGGACCCCTATAATGTGTATGTTGGTCCTCTTGATGGTGTTCCATTAGTCTTTTAAGCTAGTTTCACCCCTTTTCATTTTTTCTCTTTCTGCTCCTCTGATAGAATTCCACTTCCTTTGAGTCCTCTGATCCTTTCTTCTCTTTGATCTAGTCTGCTGTTGAACCTCTTTGTTGAATTCTCCAGTTCAGTTATTGTATTTTCACCCTGTCATTTCTTATACTCTGTGATTTTGGGTACCTTCTTATGTTTTCCCTTTGTTGAAATTCTCACTTTGTTCATGCATTGTTCTCCTAACTTTGGTGAGCGTCGTTTGACTGTTATTTTGAACTCTTTGTCAGGTAAATCACCTGTTTCTGTCTCATTAGGGTCTGTTTTTAAGAGTGTCAGCTTATTCTTTTGTATGGAATATATTCCCCTGTTTCTTCATTTTTCTCAATTCTGTGTTGGTTTCAGCCACCTTTCCCATTCTTGACAGGGTGGTATTATGTAGGAGATTTGCCGTATTGATCATCCGGTTCTGAATTCCTTACTGTTTTTCAAACCCTTGTGATTGTTCAAGCAGCCCTCTTTGTTCTAGGTGGCTCCCAGTAGTTGAGGGTGTGCCAACATTTGTCAGTATTCCGAAGAGGATGATCTCAGTCAGCACCTAGATATAGGCTGACTAAAGTCTAGACCTCAGGTAACAGCGAGGAAAGTGTGTAATTGGGATCCTTACAGGGAGAAACTGAGAGATGGGCTTTATTATTTGTTCCCTCAGTGCTGGAATTCCATATGTAGCCACAAGGGTATGCTCCTCCGCCCACTAAGAACTGCTTTGTTTGCCACAGCCCTGTTGGACAAATGAATGCAAACCCCATTGGCTGTAGAGTCACATAGTCCCAAGGCCTGTCCCTTGGGCAACAGCTTCAGAAGCTTCAGTACAAGCTCCTTTCAAGATGATACTGGAAATTTGAAGGAGGCCTGAGGGAAAAAGGTGAAGGAGGTATCTGCTAGTTTCCCTCGTGCTCTGGAGGATCATAATCTCCTAGACACGTGCTAGATTAGAAAACTGGCCCTCAGGCAGAAGATTTTAAAGTATCTAAACAAGACTCTTTCAGGGAAAGACGGAGAGGTGCACTGTTTTTTCCAGCTCCTTCTGCGTAGGTCTCATGAATATAAGTCCTCTTAGCTTTCTGGAGCTAAGTATTTTAGCAACCATCTCTCAAGTGGTGGTACTAAAAGTTGGGGTATTAGATTTGGGGTCCATACCCTTCACTCCTCAGGGAGAAAGTGGGAGTGAAGTGTTTCCCCCCACTGAATGGCCCTCTTGTAGGTATTTTCTCATTAACCCCACATGTAGATGTTACTCACCTGGCTTCTTTGAGAATGAATTGTTCCATGTGTAGCTGTAGATTCTGTGTCATGGGAGGAATCACTTATGTCACCATCTTGGACTAGAACTTATTCAAATACAGACTTAATTATGTTTACTTTAGAAGGTTCCACCCTTGATGTACCTACAAGTAGGAGCATTTTTCATTAAACAAAATTCCTTTATATTAAAAAAATTACTGTACATCATTTTTCAAATAGCCCATTGCTACAAATTCACCCCATTGATTATGGCGGTTTAGTGTAGAATTTGGAATTAATATCACTACTGATGCATAGAGATAAAAAGTTTTAATATTAGTTCAAAACTGCCTTTAGGGTTCTCAGAAAAAGGTCTAAGCTTTTGCCCTTGCTCTAGTTAACCTCAAATTATAGGGTATTTGTGAGGGTACTAAAGGAAGTGAGCTGGAAAGATCGGTTGCCTCAAACACTGTTCTTTCTTCTCCCTCACTTCTGTTTCTGTTCTATGGGATTTACATTGCTAGCTATGTATGGGATTTACATTGCTAGCTAAGACATTACAAAAAAGTTCACTGATAGCTATGAAGCAATAAATGATTTTATTACAAAATGGAAGTTATTAAAAAGCAAAAATATTCAAATAATATTTTAGAAATATTTCTAGTTACCAAGCTGAGCACTCAAATTCCTTTTACGACATACTTATTCATAGTACTAAGGAAAGCTGACTGTACATAATCTTTTTTAAAATTTTATTTTTAAGTAATCTCTCCACCCTGCATGGGGCTCGAACTCGCAACCCTGAGATCAATAGTCATGGGCTCCACTGTATGAACCAGCCAGGCGCCCCTAGACATAATCTAAAGTTATGTTTTGATTGAACACTCTATGCTTTTTTAGAGACATAAATATACCTAGTGTTCTGGAGATTTACAATTATATAAAATTATATAACTTCATTGTGAAAAATTGATTCTAAAAATGTAAAGATTCTGCATTGTGTATCCTTTGTTGTAGTTATATCTGCTCAATTGTTAATTATTACTAATGAGATAAATAGAATTAGATTGCACTTATTTATTCAGAACTTTTTGGCAGTAATTCTCAAAGTCAGTACTAACTGGCTATAAAGTCTAGACTGAAGAAGAGTTAAGGAGGAGAAGAAAAAGAAAGCTAACAGAAGAGCAGAGGCTGGCATTACTATACAATTAGAAGTAGCTATAAATAATGGACAGCAGTTCCATTGACAATAGCAGTAAATGACAGAGAACAGAAACAGAAGTGAGGGAGAAGAAAGAACAGTGTTTGAGGCAACCGATCTTTCCAGCTCACTTCCTTTAGTACCCTCACAAATACCCTATAATTTGAGGTTAACTAGAGCAAGGGCAAAAGCTTAGACCTTTTTCTGAGAACCCTAAAGGCATTACTATATTATATAATAGTGACCACAACAGTGAAATTCTTGAAGTCTTAAGAAAAAGTAAAATTATGTTTAACATATTCAAAATACTACATTTTATTATAAAAGCTAAGTGTTAAACTGAAAATTACATAGACTATTTAAGATAGCACAATTCTCAGTTACAGCTAGATAACTCTGTGGCTAGAGTTAAAAAAATATTTCAACTGCACATAACCCTATATGTGTTAACTCTATAGCTACTTTATTCATCGTGATTATCAGAATGTAAATAAAAGATTTACTACAAAAGTTGGCACTCTGGCCACTTGTAAATAATGTTTACCTAGGAAAGTAGTAGATATCAAAGAACTGAAATAAGCATGTTAAGCTTTCATTTTGTATTGTATTCTGTGGTTATGACAGTTTTAGTAGGCACAACATTTTTAGAAAGAATAGAAACTATGAGATTAAAAGTGATGTAGAAATATATATTTTATGGATACCTTTAAGAAACAAAATGTATTTGAACAGAAGACAACTAAACATTATTTAACTTACATCTCCTCTTCATTTTTTTTATACTTTATGGTTTTTCAGTGTACACAGTCTCATTCTTAGGATCCCAAAGTTGGGTCAGAGGACTCAAATGAAGAACCTGGAAAAATAGTAGAAATGAAAAGTTTAATATTTAATAAATCAACCCTTACTAAATCAGTTTTTGAAAGGTTTTTCTTTGAAAAATTCTGGTGTAATGAAGCTTTCTTGTAATGCGGACATGTGAAACATAACAGTTAATATAAATTTATTTCCTATTAGAAATTCTAAAGGGAGTAGTTTTTGTATGTGTAGATATGTTAGATTAGCAAAATATAGTGTACCATTATACTTTTGAAGAGAAATTTTTAGATGTAAGATTTCAGTCTTAAATAGAAATTTATACTATCATTAGCACTTAAAATAGAAAAACATTGGTATAAGGAAAGTTGAGTTTTCATGGAATTCCTTAGCAGAGTTTTAACATATTTCAAATGGACATATGTGATTGTCCCAAAATGAAGGGTTTAAACAGAGCTTGGAAAAGTCTCATGGGTTGTTATAAAAGGAATACGTATTCTGGGCATAAGGCTGACTTAGAAAATTATGGACTCTAAGAAGACATCTAAGTAACTTGTTCATTTAACAAAAATGTACTAAGTACCTACTATCTGCCTACTTTTCTATAGGAATCAGAATTAACCAGATTACAAGCCAAAATTTCTGGACGTGAAAGGGCAGAAGACATCAAGTTTCTACCAGCCCTGCTTACATCTGCAACAGAAATTATGCCAGACCTTCAAGATCCAAAATTTACTAAGCAGTCTCACTCAGCTTTTTTCAAATTTAGAAAGCTGCGTCGCTCTATTAGTGCCAGTGACCTTAGTTTCAAGACACGTGGTGATGAAGATCTTTCTGAAGAATTACTACAGGACTTAAAAAAAATGCAGTTAGAACAGCCTTCAACATTAGAAGAAAGCCAGAAGGATCTGACTTATACACAGTCAGACTCATTTAAACCTCTCACGTATGACCCAGAAGATGATAGTTCTGAGAGTAATGACTTCAGTACTCTCAGTGGAATGCTAAGATATATAAACAAAGAAGTGAGACTATTAAAAAAGTCTTCTAAGCAAACAGGTGCTGGTTTACCTCAGGTATGTAATGTCATACACTTAAAGTTATAATAATTTGTCTCCAGTGAATATCATTTTATTATTTGTAGGAAAATCCATATATTTCAATGAAGCATGCCATTAAGTGATATGCAGATATTGAAAGTTCACCAAAAAAAACCCCCAAAAAACCCATCATAAGTAGGTTTGGAAATTTAGCCTTGAAAATTAACTTTGATTAAAACAGCCTATATATTTGATTAAATATAATCTTTATATTTGAGTAAAGAACTAAGCCTGCCTCATATTATTAGGAAAGTATTTTGAACTCTAGACTAAAGCTGACCCTTGAATAATGTGTAGGGGTTAGGAGCACTGACCCCTGCCTCCCTCCCTCACCCTAGGGCAGCTGAAAATCCATATATAACTTTTTTTAAAATTATTTTTTGTGTTATGGTATGTTAGTCACATAATACAGTCATTTTCCCAAAACTTAAGTAGCCTGTTGACTGGAAGCCTTACTGAGAAGATAAGCAGTCAATTTAACACATATTTTGTATGTTATATGTATTATATACTGTATCCTTACAATAAGCTAGAGAAAAGAAAATGTTAAGAAAATCATATGAGAAAGTACATTTACAGTACCAGATTTTATTGATACTATAAGTGTATATCATCTGTTTGCAGATGATTTTTTTGTCTGTCAGTACCCACATCAATAGTGTCTTATACAAAAGACTATAGATGTTATGTGCATAATTTACACGATATCAAAAATGAAAAGGTAATGTGAAAAAGAAATTCGTATTTATTTATAGGTATAGTAATTCATGCATTCAAAAGGAAGCAGTAGCAGTATGAATACTTTATGGCAGCTTAGTCTATACACTAATGACTGAATCATTATAAAATTTTTATGGCAAGCAATATTCTAATCATACTCATAATATAGCATTGGCAAGTGTTATATATTTTTTAAAAACCACTCACCTGTGATGAGGGATTGCTATGCACCTTCTTCATTTACTAGAGAGAAGGGCACACTATATGATAATGTTATTCTTTGAAAGCAAAGTTATAAAATAGTAAAAAAACACATTATGAAGTCTATATTAAATATTACTCACCTTGGATTCATGTAAGGATAGTCTGTCCACTTGCATACAAATCTTGCACAGGATGTTCTATACGATCAGATGATGCCACAAAAAGGTCTCACAGTTCTTGTCATACATTACTAGATTTTCACATGAAAACACACAAAGAGTAAGTTAATAAACTGTGGCATGATTATTTAAGTGAAAGTGGATTATCGCAGAGGTCTTCATCTTTGTCTTCTCCTTGAGTAGCTGAGAAAGAGGAGGGGTTGTCTTGCTCTCTGCAGGGTGGCAGAGGCAGAAGGGGTGGAGGAGGTTCAAGGGAAGACAGGAGAGGCACTTACCTTTGGTGTAGCTTTATGGAAATACATCACTATTTCTGTGTGTTTGTTTTTTCTTTTGTATTTCTTTAAAAATGTTTTTATACGGTACCAATCCTTCTTCCACCTTTTGCTTAAGGTTCATTGCCCATATCATACAAGGGTTCATGTTGTAAAAATAAATGTCCTTTGGGGCATTTTTGTCCAGAGTAGGACATTTTTATATTAGAAACCTGTTCAAGGGGCGCCTGGGTGGCTCAGGTGGTTAGGCGACTGCCTTCGGCTCGGGTCATGATCCCGGAGACCTGGGATTGAGTCCCACATCGGGCTGCCTGCTCAGTGGGAAGCCTGCTTCTCCCTCTCTCACTCCCCTTGCTTGTGTTCCCTCTCTCGCTGTGTTTCTCTCTGTCAAATAAATAAATAAAATCTTTAAAAAAAAAAAAGAAAAAAAAAAAGAAACCTGTTCAGGCAGATATCCTTTCTCCTCAGTGATTTTCTTAATGGTTCCAGAACTGTCTGCTGCTGCTTGGCTACCTTGATATTTTTTAGGCCAAACCTATTTCTAAAATTATCAAAGCATCCTTTGTTGGCATTAAAGTCTCCAGCTTTAGACCCTTCACCTTTCGTTTGCTCTAAGTTGTCATACAGTGACTTTGCTTTTTCTTGAATTGTTTAGTCTCATAGGCATGCCTTTCTTACATGCACATAAAAGTTGCATTTCAACACAAGATAAAAAGTGCAGGGTTTTCATACCTGCCTGCCTAACTGTAGTGGTGGCTTCACAAATTCCCTTTTCCTTTTTTGCAATGGTCCTTACACTGGATTCACCTACCTCTAAATGGCAGGCAACCACAGCTGCATGCCTCAATCTACAGCACACACCAAGCAATTCAGTTTTTTCTTGTAATGTCATGATTCTTCTCTGCTTCTTGGGAGCACTTCCAGCATCACTAGCAGTACTTCCTATGGGTCCCTTGATGTTTTTCAGAAGGTTATGGTTTTGCACTAAACACCAAAAAAATATGTGAGAACTACAAGAGGTCACTTTTTTATTGTGATAGGTAATTTACTGGAGAGATGAACTGCTCACATGGAGATGATTAACATCACAGTGTTTTGAGCAGTACAACACAATGGCTACAAGATTAGTACAGTAGTACTACATTTAATTTTATGCAGTTATTTAATCCTGCATCTTTACATTTGTTTACATTTCAACTGCAGGTGGCACCACATACAGTCTGTGTGTGTGTAAATCTTAACTTTTCGTAATTTGTATATATTTTATGCATTTATGACAGACATTTTTCTTAATTTTTTGGTAGTCTTAGGCTGCAAGGGTCTTCTGTTTTTTTGAAATTGTTGCAAATCTCCAAAAAAATTCCAATATAGTTACTGAAAAAATTAGTATATAAGTGGACCTGTGCAGTTCAAACTTGTTATTCAAAGGTCAACCCATTTTATTCAAGGGTCAGCTGTACTGTTTTTGGAGTTCCAAAATTAGTTGTGTTTCTAGACTTCCTGAAAACCATTCTAGTAAGAAATTAAGGTGACCTTTGTTTTGGTCATAGACTTCCACGAGTGGCAGAGTATCTCATTTACCTGAGTTTTCTACTTCCGTTACTCCTTGGGCATATCATACTGAATAGGCAATTCTATCTCTATTACCCATACCTTATAGACACTCAACATTTTTTTAAGGATTTTATTTATTTGAGAGAATAGAGAGAAAGAGAAAACCTGTATGGAGGAGCTGGCGGGGGAGGGCTGGGGGGACAGGAAGGAGTGGTGGGCAGAGGCAGAGGGACAAGCAGACTCCCTGCTGAGCAGAGAGCCTGATGCAGCACTTATCCCAGGACTCCCAAGATCATAACCTGAGCCGAAGGCAGACACGTAACCAGCTGAGCCACCCAGGTGCCCCTTAATATTTTTTATAAGCTTTTAATCTATAATTTGCATACAGAAATAAAGAGTCCCTTCCAGAGAAATCCAGCTTTGTCCAATGCTCATTTTTTAAAAAATTTTCAAGCACCTCAAAATAGCATTGGTGGCCTAAAAAATTTTTAAAGCATTTTCAGATTGGATCCAAGACAAAGACTGTTAGACCTTCACTTCCCCACATTGAAAAGAGCTTAATTTACTACTTATAAGCAAAAAACTATTTAAGTAATGTTACTTTAAATAAAATTTTCAAATGAAATTTCAAGTGGTACACTAGGCAACTGTGTATAATACCTAATAAAATCATATATAATGCCTGATAAAATTAGTTTTCATCTAGCCTTTAAAACTACAGTTATATTTATTTTTTATCACATATTCAGCCATTTCATTATTTATTGAGTATCTGCTATACACTAGGCATTGGAATTATAGAAATAAACAAAAATGACTAAGACCCTGTCCAAACAGAGCTTATATTTTAGTGGGGAGATCATCAGTAAACAAATAAATAAACATATGCTCTAATGCTAGGTAGTTTTAGATAGGATGATCAGGAAAGGTGTCTCAAGAAGGTGACATTTGTTCCTACTCTTGTAGGAAGTCAGGAAGTAAGCTATCCCAATATCTGAAGGAAGAGCATTGGAGGAATGGGAACAACTGAAGTCCTGGGTTGGTAGTCTGTCTGGTATACACAAAAAACAGCTCGGAGGGGTATTGCTGGTTTGGGATAAACAAGAGGGAAAGTACTAGGAGATAATAGATGATACTAGGTGTTGGTTTTAAGGTGGGTGTGGGGGTGCTCTAGCAGTATTATAGCTCCTATAAGAACTCTGGATTTTATTTGAAGTGTGATGGGAAGCCTTTGGAAGGTTCTGCTTAGGGAAGTGACATTTATATGATTTATGTTTTTAAAGAAACACTCTGGCAGTTTTAGGAAGAATGGATGATAAAGGAACAAGAGCAGAGACAATCTAGGAAGGCAAGAGGATAGATGTGGAAGTGTTGAGAATAGTTCCATTTCTGGATATATTTTGAGGATAGAACCAACAGGATTTGATGTCAGTCTTGAGTGAAACAGCAGTCAAGGAAAACTCCAGAGATTTTGGCAAGAGTAACCGAGCTTTTACTCAGTTGGGGAATATTAGGAGAAGAACATATTTGGAAGCATGGAGAGTTCAAAAGATTAACTTTAGATATATTAGAGATTTCTATTAGAAGTCCAAGTGAAGTTGACAAATGAATGACTGGGTTAATGAGGCTGAAGTTACAAATTCAGGTATCAGCATATAGATGATTGCTAAAGCCATATGCTTTTTATCTTGATTAAGTCTAGGGAATTAGTGGAGGTAGAAAAAAGCAGTCCCCAAATTAAGCCTAATTTAGTAAAGCTAAATTATTTTTACCATTTATTAAGTTGAGGATCCAATAAAGCTGAGATTTATACCGTGAGATAGAAAAAATAAGGAAAATGTAATCCATCACATGTTTCAGAAAAGAGATTTAATGTTGCTAAATAAAGTGAGGATTAATAATCTGTATATTTGGTATTAAGCAAGTTGTTGATTATGTTTATGAGAAAGGCTTTAGGGTTAAGAGGATAAAGCCTGGTTAGAGTGTGATTAGCAGAGAATAGGAGGAGAAGAAAGGGAGACACCAAAAACAGGCAACTCTTTTGATGTAAAGAAATGAGGGAGATGAAATGTCAGTGGAGAGTTTTGTTTTGTTTTTTAGAATAAGAGATAAAACAACATTTTATTGGTGGGAATGATCTTATGGACAAGGAAACTGTTAATTCAAGACAGAGAGTAGAAGGAATAAAGTTCTTAAGGTAGGCCAAAAGAGAATCCAGCAGAGAAGTAGAATTGGCTATGGATAAAAGAGATAGTTCATCCAGCGTAGTGGGAAAGAAAGTATAATATGTGGGTAGAGAAACACATGGAGTAGAAGATTTGGTGAGAAGGGAGCAAATTCTTTATTAATTGCCTTTATTTTCTTAGTGAAGGTTTTCTTAGTAAGGTTAGGAGCTATGGCAAGGTAAGATGCTAGAGGATTAAGAACAAGAACGGTATGTGAAATAGTTATCTTGGAAAATGAGAAAATATAAAAGGATTGGGGAAGACTAGTAGGATTGCCAGGCAGATAGTTTCGTTGGGTAGAAATGGCTCTGCAAATATATCCGGCATCTTTTGTCCTTGACTATATACCAGCAACTGGTATATATTCCCCCTCATTGTGACAACCAAAAGAACTATCACAAATTTTCAGAATGTTCCCCAGGAGGGGAGTACTGCTTTCTTTGAGAACTTCTGCTCTATCCCAATGGTCCTAGAGTCCTAAATGTGCAGCAGTCTATTTCTGGTAAATAGGACTTATTTTAAATAGGATAAACTTGATTAGTACAGTGACAGATGGTAATCATGGTAATACATCATATTTACTATATACCAGGCATGTTAAATGCTTTACATAGGGGCACCTGGTGGTCAGCCGGGTGTCTGACTTCAGCTCAGGTCCTGATCTCACAGTCCTGGGATCCAGCCCTGCACTGGATTCCCCATTCAGCAGAGAGTCTGCTTCTCCCTCTCCCTCTGCCGCCTCCTCACTTGTATGCTCTTTCTCTCTTTAATAAATGAACAAAATCTTTAAAAAAATGAATGTTTACATAAATTGACTCTTTTAATCTTTATTGATTGGTACTGTTATTACCCTAATATACCAAATGGTTCTTCTGTTGTAGTGGGCACTATTATTATCCCCATTATGGAGATAAGTGTTTGTTCTTAACCACTTTGTAAAATTCACAATTATTTAATTTTTTAAATGTAATTAACGTATGCTGGATTATTAGTTTCAGAGGTAGAGTTCAGTGATTCTTCAATCTTCTATAATACCTAGTGGTCATTACATCATGTGCCCTCCTTAATGTCCATCACCCAGTTACCTGAACATCCCTCAGTTCTTTCCTCTAATTAAGAGTTTCTTAAGGTTTGTCTCCTTCTCTGATTTTGTCTTGTTTTATTTTTCCCTCCCTTCCCCTATGCTCCTCTGTTTCTTTTCTTAAGTTCCATGTAAGTGAGATCATATGGTAACTGTCTTTCTCTGATTGACTTATTTTGCTTAGCATAATACCCTCTAGTTCCATCCATATTGTTGCAAATGGCAAGATTTCATTTTTTTGATGGCTGGATAATACTCAGTTGTATATATGTACCACGTCTTCTTTATCCATTCATCTGTGGGTGGACATCTCAGCTCTTTCCATAGTTGGCCATTACTGCTATAAACCCAGATCACTACATTTGTATGTTTGGGATAAATACAGAGTAGTGCAATTGGTAGGTCATAAGGTAGCTTTATTTTCAACTTTTTAAGGAGCCTCCATACTGTTTTCCAGAGTGGCTGCACCAGTTCTCATTCCCACCACATCTTCACCAACATCTGTCGTTTCCTGACTTGTAAATTTTAGCCATTCTGACTGATGTGAGGTGGAATCCATTGTGGTTTTGATTTGTATTTCCCTGATGCCAAGTGATGTTGAGCATTTTTTTCATGTGTCTGTTAGCCATTTGTATATCTTCTTTTGATTAATGTCTGTTCATGCCTTCTACCCATTTGTGGATTGGATTATTTGCTCTTTGGGCGTGTTAAGTTTGATAAGTTCTTTACCGATTTTGGATACTCGCCCTTTATCCAGTAAGATATTTGCAAATATCTTCTCCCATCCTGTTGGCTGTCTTTGTTTTGTCGACTGTTTCCTTTGCTGTACAAAAGCTTTTTATCTTGATGAAGTCCCAATTGTTCATTTTTGCCTTTGTTTCCCTTGTCTTTGGAGACATGTCTTGCAAAGAAGTTCCTGTGGCCAAGGTCACAAAATTTGCTGCCTGTGTTCTCCTCTAGGATTCTAATGGATTAGTGTCTCACATTTAGGGCTTTCATCCATTTTGAATTTGTTTTTGTGTATGGTGTAAGAAAATGGCCCAGTTTCATTCTTCTGCATGTGGCTGTCAATTTTCCCAACACCATTTGTTGAGACTGTCTTTTTTCCACTGGATATTCTTACTTGCTTTGTTGAAGATTAGTTGACCATAGAGTTGAAGGTCCATTTCTGGATTCTTTATTCTAATTCCATTGATCTTTGTGTCTGTTTTTGTACCAGTACCATACTGTCTTAAAGATGACAACTTTGTAATAGAGCTTGAAGTCTGGAATAACGATGCCACCAGCTTTAGTTTTGTTGGTTTTTTGTTTGTTTTTTTCCCCCATCATTTCTTTAGCTATTTGGGGTCTTTTCTGGTTCAATACAAATTTTAGGATTATTTGTCCCAGCTCTGTGAAAAAAGTTGATGGTATTTTGATAGAGATTGCATGCAATGTATAGATTGCTCTAGGCAACATACATATGCATGTGTGTGTGTTTGATTTTTAAGATTATTTTTTATGTTCTTAGCCAATATATAGTACATGATTAGTTTTTGGTTTTTTTTCATGATTAGTTTTTGATGAAGTGTTCAAACATAGACATTTTAATATTTGTTCTTCCAATCCATGAGCATGGAACATTTTGACCTTTCTTTGTGTCTTCCTCAGTTTGTTTATTGAGTGTTCTTTAGTTTTCTGAGTACAGATCCTTTGACTATTTCAGTTAGATTTATTTCTAGGTATCTTATGGTTTTCGGTGCAGTTGTAAGTGGGATCACCTCCTTCATTACTCTTTCTTCTGTCTCATTGTTAGTATATAGAAATGCAGCTGATTGCTGTGCATTGATTTTATATCCTGCCACTTTGCTGAACTCCTATATGAGTGCTAGCAATTTTGGGGTGGAGTATTTGGGTTTACCACGTAGAATATCATCTGCGAAGAGTGAGCCTTTGATAACTTCTTTGCTGACTCAGATGCCTTTTCTTTCTTTTTGTTGGCTGATTGCTGAGGCTAGAATTTCTAGTACTGTGTTGAACAACAGTGGTGAGAGTAGACATCCCTGTTGTGTTCCTGATCTTAGGGAAAAAGCCCTTAGTTTTTCCCCATTGAGAATGATATTTGCTGTGGGTTTTCATGTATGGCTTTTATGATATTGAGGTATATTCCCTCTATCCCTACATTGTGAAGAGTTCTAATCAAGAAAGGATGCTGTATTTTGTCAAATGCTTTTTCTGCATCTATTGAGAGGATCATATGGTACTTGTCCTTTCTTTTATTAATGTGATGTATCACATTGATTGGTTTGAGGATATTGAACCACCCTTGCAGTCCAGGAATAAATCCCACTTGGTCGTGGTGAATAACCCTTTTAATGTACTGTTGGATCCTATCGGCTAGTATCTTAGTGAGATTTTTTGTGTCCATGTTCATCGGGGATATTGGTCTGTAATTCTCCTTTCTGGTAGAGCCTCTGTGTGGTTTTTGGATACAGGTAATGCTGGCCTCATAGAGTTTGGAAATTTACCTTCCTTATCTATTGTTTGAAATTACAGCTTCAGAAGAATGGTATTAATTCTTCTTTAAATGTTTGGAGAATTCCCCTACAAAGCCATTTGGCTCTGGACTCTTGGTTTGTTGGAATGTTCTTAACCACTTTTGATACACTAATTACATAGTTATGTTTATATTTTCTTCATTACTGTTTAATTACAAAGTTTGCTCTTGTAGCTGCTTAGTCAATTAGAGATTAAGAGGTTAGGACTTAAAAGTTACCACATAATTGACTGATAGAATGATTTCTCACTCTATAGGTCACTGGAATAAATAGATGCATTTGAATAATTCAGGTCATTTTACCTATTCTGTTGTAATGGAAGCCCAGAGCCAAATTAAAATATGCAAAACACTATCTCCAGTTTGTTTTGTTTTGTTTAGAAAATCCAGCCAAAGTTAAATTATCTTCACATATAGTTTTTCTTATTTCTAGTCATACTCTACTGAGTTTTAAATGCATAAACCACAATCAGTACTCAACATCAATCTCACCTGGGCCTCATAACTCATGACCCTCGACTGTATTACCTGTATTGGTTTAGTTTTGTTTTCCATAGAAAGGACTGGTTCTTTCGTTTGCTCAGAACTCCATTCAGTTCACCTTTGCGACCCATGCTGGGACTGATGCTTGACAAGTTCTCCTCTGTGGGTTCTATTCAATTTTCAGATAGTCATTACTTGTGTATTAAACCTTAATCTTAAGGAAAAGGTGACTGAAGACATCTTCTTAATACTCCTCTGTAGGAGCTCCTTCCCCACCAACCCTACTGTTTTTTGGGGGGTGGAGGGTGTTTTTTCTTTAATGGAAAGTGACAAAATTCAGAGCAAGACTTACCATTGAAAGAAACTTTGACTTGCTATAATTTTACTGTCTAAATAACTTCATGGTCATTTCTGTTTACATTGCATTAATAAATGTAAAAATGACATGTTTTAAAAAGTGTTGTAGAACCTTGATGTATAGGCCATTTCTGTCCTTAGCTCATTTCACATTAAGGTATGATATTACATTGATCTCTAATTTAAAAGCAGAAATTTTAAACTTTTTTAAGCCAAGGAAAGTATTATCTAAATGGAATGTTATAAAAAAACCACCCAAATATGTTAATCAGATTATCTTTATGATTTGTCTGATTAAAGGTGAATTGTGTCTGACCTTTATCCAGTTACTCACCTGTTCACCTCTTTACATCTCTGCTTATGCAAAGACTCCAGAACAGCCCTGAATTAACCTTTAAGGAAAATAAGCTTGAGTTTAGGGCACCAAGGGAAGGGGAGCAGGACAGTTTTTTTGCCCTAGCTATCATGCCCTTAACCCTTGCACTGCCGCACATAAGTGTAGTAGATTGTTTTGTAATTGTCTTTATCTGACATGTTGGAATTAATGTGTACTGTTAATGTATCTTTTTCTTTGGTATGGTGAGTGACTCAGGTTTAAGTTTGATTTGACGGTTCCTCGAGGTACTAAATTTGTTTCTGATTTATGATGCGAGTTTCACTTCTCTAGAGAGCAAAACCAGCTAGCATTTAAGTCATGCACTGATCTGTGTAAAGAACACTTAGGCTCCTTATTTTAAGCAATGGACAGGTGAGGGGGCATCACTGCTGGGCTGTGTTGAGGTCATTATTTGGGCTTAATCCAGCCCTGCTCCAAGAGTGTGCAGTTTTCTTTATTTTTTTTTAAATTTTATTGATCTGAGAGAGAGAGAGAAAGAGAATGGGAGTGGGAAGGGCAGGGCAGAGAGAGAAGCAGACTCCCTGCTGAGCAGAGAGCCTGACTGGGACTCCATCCCAGGACCCTGAGATCATGACTTAAGCCGAAGACAGATGCTTAAGCCATGGAGCCACCCAGGTGCCCCTGAAAGTTTTAAGTCCACTGATACAGAAAAAAAAAACCCTAGAAATTACTGTGTGAGGAGTGCTTCATAAGTGTTAGCTCTTTTACTTGTGTTATAGCCCAAATTATTTTCCTAACACTTAACTATGTTGCCAGTTCCATTCACAATAAAGCCACTGAAAAAAGCTTCAGAAGTCACCAAAAAAATTTAACACATTATCAAAGGAGTTCAGAGACTTCATAAAAACTCCTGTTTTAGATTTGAACAATGGAATACTGTGCTGCAAATACTGATTGATTAGCTGATTCACAGTTTATTAGGAAGTTATAAGAATATTGTTTATATCCACTTATTTCCAAAAAGGAAAAATAGTTTACAAATGTGGTCCATATGCCATGCAGTAAGATGAAAAATAAGAATTGAGAAAGTCAGCTATAGTGAAAACAGAGATGGAAAGAAATAAGGTGAAGCAAGACTACAGGCAGTAACCTAAGGACATGGTAGTATGTTCAAATCCCTGGCCTAAGTAAAGTATGACAAGAGTATTTGACTTGTATTTTTAGAATCTCCTGGACCTGGGGCGCCTGGATGGTTCTGTGAGTTAAAGGTCCAACTCTTGATTTCAGCTCAGTTTGTGATCTCAAGGTTGTGAAATCAGGCCCTGTGTCAGGCTCTATGCTGGGCATGGAGCCTGCTTGAGATGCTCTCTCACTCTTTCTCTTTCTCTCCCTGCTCTCTTTCTCTCTTTCTTTAAAAAAAAAAAAAAAATCTCATAGGCCTTTTCCTATTTTTTTCTACTTCTCGATGTGTTGTTTCTTTGTGGAAACATTTCTCTCTTGCTCTTTTTTTTTTTTTTTAAGATTTTATTTATTTATTTGACAGTGAGAAACACAGCTAGACAGGGAACACAAGCGGAGGGAGTGAGAGAGGGAGAAGCAGACTTCCCGCCACTGAGCAGGGAGCCCGATGTGGGGTTTGATCCTGGGACTCCAGGATCATGATCTGAGCCGAAGGCAGTCGCCTAACCAACTGAGCCATCCAGGCACCCTCCCTTTCTTGCTCTTTATTCTCTTCTTTTTCACTATTTTCAGGTAGCCCTTTATTTATCTTCCTTACTGTGCCCTCAGACCATAGTGTGACATCACTGTCTAAATATCTTATTTTTATTATGCCTTCTGTTTTTGTTTTTATATCAATTTAGTTTGACTTTGCACTCCCTCCCAAAGCCCCCCACCAGAATTATTTGCTTTGTATTTTCCTTGTGGCCCATTATTTGCTTTTTCTGATTCATATTTCTTGAGTAAATATTTCCCACTCTTGCTTTAAGTTATGCTCCTGATTATTATAATGGACATAAATGGTAAATTAAGAATACTTCAAAAGCTAATATATTTTTTTTTGAATACTTCAAAAGCTAATATATTTTTTTTGCATTATTCCAGGGAGAAAATTTGTAATTAAATGAAGATGTTGATGTGATGAAAAATGAGATTTTTGGTACTGTGTTTATTACATGTAACTCATATTTCATAGAAGCTGTTATTTTATTGCTTTTGAATAAATTTTTATTTCAGTATACTTAAAGAATGTTCTTCTAAACCTTATTCTTTTTGTGAAAGTTAATTCATTACTCATTTTTGGTTTAAACTTGCCGTTTTGGTTTTTATATAAAAATCACTGTTAAAATTCATAATAAGTACATTAACTAATTTATATTTTCAATTAGAATAACATTATTTTCTTACTGTCCTAGTAATACTTTTAAAATGAGTAATATGAATTTAGAAGTCATTCTGCCACAGGTTCATTATTGTACTAATAATGGCTGACTTTTGTTGCGTGTTTACCATTTATCCATCAGTATTCTAAGCACTTTATATTAACTCATTAAATTAACATAATCTACTTTTAAAATTTTATTTATTTAGGTGGGGGAGAGAGAGAGAAAGAGCACAAGCAGGGGGAGCGACATGTAGAGGGAGAGGGAGCACGATCCCAGGACCCTGAGATCATGATCTTTGCCAAAGGTGGATGCTTAATGGACTGAACCACCCAGATGCCCCTCACATAATCTATTTTGTGAAGTATACACTATAATTATTCCTGTTTTACAGGTGGAATTATTTAATGTAAGGACACAACTATGTGTTCCAAAGAAACTGATTTGTTCTAAGTATCAGGAGATGGACTTTGAGTTAGAGGCCCCATTTATACATGGCTAACTTTATGAGAGAATAAAATAATGCAGCAAAATTAAAATGATATATTTAAACCTTCAAATTTAAAAATATCTCGAGTTCAAATTTGTTTTCTTTAAACCATATACTTAAAGTGTATATAATGTGTCCTTTGGAGTTAATTTTTTCTACTATATAAGCAGTAAAGCCATTAATGCTGACTGTACCATTTGAATAACACTAATTCAGAATTTGTAATTACTTGTCAGGAGTGGAAAAAAGTTTGTTTTTACCGCTACTCACTAGTGACTTGACCCTAAGAGGTAAATTACTGATTCAGTCTTCTTGGCCAGCACCCTTTTTTCACTTTCCTCTGACCTTCTTTCATGTGCCTTAGCCTTGTTCATGGACTAGTGAATATTACTTAGTTACATTGTACTTCTGACACCTTCATTCATTTAGTTCCCAATCTGAGCAGGACTCTTAATTTTGGCAAGCTTTAACCTCTACCTTTTAGCTTCCTTTCTCTTTCTCTTGGCAGGAATATTAATATTTGTTATTCTTTTCAACTACCCCCTTTACTGCATCTCCCATACTTTCAAGAGATAACTTAGACACATACTTCATAAGAGATCTTCAGGTCCAATCTCCACCAATTTCCTTCATCTTTCTAGACCTGCCTCTGCCAGCATGCATTCGTATTTCCTTCCCTCCTATCTACGAAAGGCCTATTTCTCTAAAAGGCAGTCCTTGTACTTGTGCACTAAATTCCATTCTTCCCTTTGATTCTCAGGTTTTACTCTATTAAATAACCCATGTCTTGTCCTTTATCTTTAATCCTACCCCTTTGATTTCTCCCATTCACATAAATATGTTCAAATCCCTTCCCTGGCCTAAACAACAAAAACTAAAACCCCACATTTATAATACCTACTCCTCAAAAAATTACTGTGTCCTTATAATGCATGCTTATTTTGTTTGAATTTTTCCACATCTCATTGCATTTCATATCCATTTACCTCTGTCATCCCTGGCTACTGCTGATTCGTTCAGGGTTAGACACTTAGTTTAAGGGCCAGAGTCTTGTCTTAGGAATTTTGAAACTCAAACTGCAAACAAATGCCACTTTTTGCATGCTTGGACTATAAAATGCCAATCTCCAGAGCTCTTGATAGCCAGCTTTCCTACCATGTGGACCAAAGCAGCAATGCAACTAGTCTGGGGAAAGAAGGAGAGAAAGTGAAACAAACCTATAGAGAAGAACAGAAAAAGAATAGCTGAAGATCCTGGTTCCATATGCGTTTGAGACTCAGTCACATTATTGACCTTGTCTTCCGAGACATCACAATATTCTTATAGTAAGCCCTTTTATAAAGCTTGTTCAAATTGGATTTCTGTCACTTGCAAACACAAAATCACTAACCTATATACTTTGTCTTTTTTTTTTGCCACCAAGATTTTTAGAAGAACCATTCTATATTCCCTGTTTTACTCTACTTCCAACCCAGTCCTTAACCTAATACAATCTGACTTTTGCCACGCTGTTACCACACCCAGTGTCCTATTTTCATTCTTTGATTTTTTTTTTTGGTACCATTTGACACTGTTGACCAGTTCTCCTTTCTTATCTCCAGATTTGACTCTAAAGCACTACTAATCTTTCCTGATTCTCCTTTTAAAAACAAATAGCTAAACTTTACCTAACACTGTGTCGGCAGGTCTGTAAACCCTTTTCAAGTATTATTATATTTGTAAGGAGGAACAAACAGGAGAAACAGCTATAAGGATCTATCTTTCAAGGAAGTCATGTCACATAGCACTATAGTAACATATGATATAGATGTAAAATAGTTTGTTGAGGAAAAGTTTACAGACATACAATCCCTCAAACTCTTATCCTATAGCTTTGGCATAGTCTGCATGCACTGTGTTCAAAGTGCCAGTGGAAAGAAACCCTGCCTCCATAATATTCTACATATTTCGTATCGAGATGGGATAGGAAGTATCTGTGTAGCTGTGTACTAATGGAAACTTCTTCGTAAATGAAGTGGCCGTGTTAGAGAGGGGGACCTTTCTGTTCCTCTCTTGAGATAAATCAAATTTGCTGATCCACCTGTCTTTTTTACTACTAAAAGTTTGAGAGGACAGGAGCTTGGGGGCTGAATGAGCCTCCAGAGCTATCGTGATTGTCTCTCATCAGGCAAGTGCTAGTATTTTTCACTGTGCTTTACAGAAGAGAAAACAGACACAGAAATGTAAAGTAATTTTTCTCATGGTCATGTAGCTTTATAACAGCTGGGAATTCAACTGTCTCCAAAGTTCCATGCTCTTAACCACTAAAGCCACATTACCTCTTTACATTGCCTTTTACTTCTTTTAACATCCATTCTTGTATTCTTATCTGCCTACTCTAAAATATTGGGATTCCCTAGATTTCTACCTTAGGTCTCTTACCTCTTCTAAAGATATATGTTCTTACATCATCTCATCCATCCTGTTGCTTCAATAATAATCTTTATGGCAATAACTTTCAGATCTATATCTGTATATTTTTCTTGCAACAGATCTACATTTTCAGTTGGCTACCCAGATATTCCCTGAATGTCCTATAGATTTCTAAGAAAACTTTAAATTTATCCGAAACTGGACTCATGGTATTTTCTCAAAATTTACCTGTCCTGCTTTCCTGTTTTTCTTCTGTTTGGATGTTTGCTTATTTTCCATTATCATTCACCCAGTTCTTGCCATCAAAGACCATAATGTGGTGGCTATCAGATCACTGTTTTCTCTTTGTGCAAAACATAGAGATTACATTATTCTGTTTAAGCCATCTATGCCTGTAAGATCTTGTTATCATGTGTTTCCTCTATGAAATCTTACATTCCAGCATCCCCAGTCTCTGACAACAATCTCTTATCTTTCATCTCTTTCATTCTCTAATCCCTGCTGGTATTTTTCCATATTATTAAAACATATTTCTGGGCACCTGGGTGGCTTGGTGAGTTAAAGCCTCTGCTTTCGGCTCAGGTCATGATCTCAGGGTCCTGGGATCTAGGCCCGCATTGGGCTCTCTGCTCAGCAGATAGCCTGCTTCCTCCTCTCTCTCTGCCTGCCTCTCTGCCTACTTGTGATCTCTCTCTCTCTGCCAAATAAATAAATAAAAATATTTTTTTAAAAACATATTTCCAGGGCACTGTGTGACTCAGTTGGGCATCCAACTCTTGATTTCGGCTCAGGTCATGATCTTAGGTCATGGGATTGAGCCCCAAGTCAGGGCTCCATACTCAGTGGGGAGTCTGCCTGAGATTCTCTCACCTTCTCCTCCTCCCACCTTTGCCCTCTCCCATTCTCTCTCTCTCTCTCTTTCTCTCTAATAAATAGGTAAATCTTAAAAAAAGAACATATTAGTGTTTAAAATTTTTTTCTGTAATGTGGACTCCCATCATAGAGATAATTTACTAACACGGTTAAGAATATGCACTTTGAGGGACGCCTGGGTGGCTCAGTTGGTTAAGCAACTGCCTTCGGCTCAGGGCATGATCCCGGAGATCCGGGATCGAGTCCCGCATCGGGCTCCCTGCTCCGCGGGAAGCCTGCTTCTCCCTCTCTCGCTCCCCCTGCTTGTGTTCCCTCTCTGGCTGTGTTTCTCTCTGTCAAATAAATAAAATCTTAAAAGAAAAAAAAAAAAAAGAATATGCACTTTGAGTAGGAACCATATACATACAGCCATAATAAAATTGTTGGTATTGGTCTTGCTGTTGGGTCCTACACAATTATAAAACTGAAGAAAACATTCAAGGCAGTTCTTTTTAGCCATTGAACCACAGGTGGCACAGGACGATAATCCTCAAAAGAAGGGAAACATTCAAGTTAACCCTATTTTATACTATTTTCCCAGGCTCTCAAACTGGGCACTAACTTCCCCAGTTACAACTCTGGTACAGAGAAAGAAAGCCTGAATAGAGTGGCATTTATGCTGAGCTGAGGCAAATTTCAGAGTTTGGAGTTTCTATGATGGCTAGAATTTGTGTAGCAGAATACCAGAGTTGAGGAAGTTTTATACAGAGGGTAGGCACAGAAGATTGAGAGTTTCCCTCAAGTCCCACAAAAGGCAGGCTTTGTATGTACAGGATGAAAATCCATAAGACTAATAGAGAGTGGCTGCTATGAGGCTGAGTGGAAAGGAGATACCAGAAATTGCGCACTTCTAGGTAATGTTGGAGTTTCAGCTTGTCCACAGAGGAGGATACATAAGGTCACACACTGGGTATAAGGACCAAACTCTAGAATAAAGGCATACCACAGAACTAAATCAAAATCAGAATTGACACACCCTACCAAAGGATGAAACCAAACCTGAGAAGATTAAGAACATCTGCCAAAAATTTAACTCAGCATTCTTTAAAGGAAAGCAAAATAATTCAGAAATCCAGAATAAGCAGGAAGTCTGCTTCTCCCTCTGTCCTTCACCCTGCTCTCTCTCTCCATCTCTTTCTCAAAAAATAAAATCTTTAAAAAAAAATAGAAAAATTATGATTCATAACCTAGAGAAAAGTTAGTCAGTAGAAACCAACTCAAGATAACCCAGATATTGAAATTAGCCTGCAAAGTCTGTAAAGCAACTACTGTAAATACTTTTGAAGATTTAGAGAAAAAGGTGTGCATAATGAATGAACAGAGGGGGAGAAATCGCAGCAGACAAATAGAATATATAAATGAATCAAATGGAAATTCTAGAACTCAAAGTTACTATATCTGAAATAAAAAATTCCCAGTGTGGCCTTAACTGCATAATGGAAATAAAGGTCATCTAACCTGAAAACAAAGTAGTAGGAAATATCAACTCTGAAGAACAGAGAAAAGTGGTTGGATAACTATGAACCAAGTAACCAAGACAATGTGAGTCATTATTAATAATAAAAGAAAATGGGACAGGAAAAAAGTTTTTTGAAATTATGACTGAAAATATACCAAATTTGGAGTTAAAAAACAAAAAGAATCTACAGATCCTCTAAGTTTAGCAAATGCTAAGCAAGATAAATGTAAAGAGCATGATACTTAGGCATATAGTAGTAAAAACTCCTGAAAACTAAAGATAGAAACAAAATCTTAAAAGCTAACAGAGAAAAAAATATCACATAGGAAGCAATGAATCAATAGAAGGCTGATTTCTGACAAGAAACAGATACACTTTATGTAAAGACAATACTGGTTGAAAGTAAAAAGGATAGAAAAAGATGCACCAGGCAAACAGGCAAATTCTGACAAAGTGGACTTCAAAAAGAAGAATTAGTAAAGATAAAGAATTGTTTCATAATGGTAAAAGAGCCTTTTCAGTAGAAAGACATATTCCTAAATGTGTATACACAAAACAGACTTCAGATCATACAAATTAAAAACTAATGAAACTAAACAGAGAAATAGAAAAATCCACATAATGGGAGTTAAACCTCCATTTTCCAGCAATTTAAAGAGTAAGAGGCAAAAAACAAAATAAGTATATAGATTTGAACATAACCATCAATTAACTGGACTTACTTGACATTTAAAGAATACCACTTCCGGGAGGCCTGGTGGCTCCATTGGTTGAGCATTCAACTCTTGATTTCGGTTCAGTCATAAGCTCAGAGTCATGGGTCCAGCCCTGGGTCAGGCTCCATGGTCACTGGGGAATCTGCTTCTCTCCCTCTGCTTGCTCTCTCTTTAAAATAAAATAAATCTTAAAAAAAATAAAAATAAAAATGAAGACTGCCAGCCCTAGGAACTGCAAAATACACATTCCTTTCAGTGTACATGGAATGTTGATAGGTCATATGCTGGATCACAATTTAGGTCTGAATAAAATTCAAAAGACTGAAATTCTACAGAGTATGATGTCTGACCACAATATCCTTAAATTTCAATAACAACATATCTAGAAAATCTAGAAAAATATTTGGATATTAACTGTGCCCATAACTTTTGGGTCAAGGAATGTATAAAAAGGGAATTTAGATATTATCTTTAATTGATTGGTAATAAAAATACAAAAGTAAAAATTTGTTACAGCTAAAGCAGTAGAGGGAAATTTATTACCTTATTTTGTAATTTATCAATCTATAAAGAAAAAAAGATTTAAAATCAGTGGTCTATTGAGGGCATGTATTGCATGGAGCACTGGGTGTGGGGCATAAACAATCTTGGAACACTGAAAAAATTAAATTAAAAAAAATCAGTGATCTAAATTTCCACCTTAAGAAACTAGAAGAGAAAAAAATTAATTAAACCTGAAGTACACAGGAAAAAGGGAAAAATGAACAAAAATCAGTGATGCAGAAAATAGAGAAATTTAATACAGGTAAAAGTTTGAAAATTGATTCATTGAAAATATTAATCAAATTATTTGATCTAAGAAGGCTGATCAAGACAGAGAATACAAATATTTAAAATGAAAGAAGGGCTGGATATGACAAGAAATCCTACAGACATTTTTAAATATGATCAGGGAATATTAAGAACATGAAACTCAAAGTGGAGGAGAGGAAAATTTCCAGATTACTTTTTGAGACCACTATAAAAATGACACCAAAATTTAACAAGAATAGTACATGAAAAGAAGATATCGCTTGTGAGCAGACACTGTAGGTCAGAAAACTATACTCTCAAGCCAAATGTGGCTCTCCAGTCCCTGTTTCTGAAAATAAAGTTTGAAGGGTACCTGAGTTACTCAGTCGATTAAGCCACAGAGGTTTGATTTCAGTTCAGGTCATGATCTCCGGGTCATGAGATCAAACCCCACACTGGGCTCTGCATTCAGTGTGGAGTCGGCTTGAGATTCTCTCTCTCCTTCTACCTCTGCTCCTCACCCCAACTGTGTTCTCTCTCTTTCTCTCAAATAAAATAAATGAAGTCTTTTTTTTTTTTTTTTTAAAGATTTTATTTATTTGATAGAGAGAAACACAGCCAGAGAGGGAACACAAGCAGGGGGAGTGAGAGAGGGAGAAGCAGGCTTCCCGCCGAGCAGGGAGCCCGATGTGGGACTCGATCCCGGGTCTCCGGGATCATGACCTGAGCTGAAGGCAGTGGCTTAACCAACTGAGCCACCCAGGCG